>APFE030226492.1:123560-198960 GCA_000404065.3 Pinus taeda | reverse complement strand
TCCCCTCTATTCCTCACCCTTGCCATCATTAAAACCAAGAGTGGAATGATACATAGAAGCCAAAAGAACACCATCTTGGAATATGGATATAGGTAGTGGACAACTTGTAAATAAAGGAGCAAGTAGAAACAATGGGAAAGAGTAGGAGAGGGAGGAGAAAAATACAATTTTTTTTTCAAAAAAACAAGGGAGTTTGGGCTTTGAACTTACCTCTTTAGCTCTTGTAGATGAAGTCCTCCAAGCTCTTGCTCCAAGCTCCTCCTCCTTCTCCTAGCTCCTCCTTCTTCACTCCTCCAAGCTCTCCTCTCTTCTCCTCTCCTTTCCTCTCTTCTCTTCTCCTCTCCTCTCTTCTCTTCTCCAACTCTCATAAACTCAAAGTGAGAAAATGAGAAGAGAATGGGGGCTTTATTCTTTTCTAAACTCACCCTAAACTCACCCTAACCCACCCCTAACCCACCCCCTCATGTTTAGTTAGGTTATTTTTAAAAAAAAATTAAAAAAAAATTAAGTTAAATCGCTGCCCCGCGGGTTGCGCCTGGGTGGCGTGCGCTTCTGGGCAGGTTGCGTGGCGCCGCCCCATGCCCGAAGCGCCTCCAGAATCGCGCTTCCGGGGCAACGCCTCCTCAAATGGCAGTGATTGCCAAAAAAACACGGAATCGCGCCACCTGTTTTTTGGAAGCGCGCTTCGCCTATCGATTCCGGGACGCTTCGCTTCGAATCGCGCTTCGGGCTTAGGATGGGGGGGGGGGGGGGGCGATTCCTGCAACTATGATCTATTCTAACATTTTATTTGATATGGAATCATTCATCAAAATATAACTAACATTTTTTGATTCAATATTCATTTTGTCCATATCCTAATGACGGACCTCATACGAACCTCATCAAAAAATTCGAATTCAAACCGAACCTAATCATTGGTGAACCCAAACTCGAACCCGAACCAGACATTGGCTTAGGGTATATAAGCAGATCCTCATTCTCATTTGTAATCATCTCATATCTTACATCAATTCAATATACAGTTACATTTCTTACAATGGACATTTACGTCTTTGAAGTATTTTAAATACTTCCGTTGTGTATACAACTTTTGGTTGTTACATAGGTATCACTGCTGATCGATCCTCTGAATGCTCACTGCTGAAGAGAATCAATCTGATTTGGCCTTTGGCCAGTAATCCTTCGTCAACATTGTTGTCGTCACAATTGAAGCGTTTTGCTAGACAAAGTTGGCGTTTCTCTGTTTCGCCAGTTTCGTCATTCAGGGCTTTTGGCAATTAAACAAAAAAAAGAAAAACAGAAAATGGTCAAAGAAAAAAAGGGAAAAGAAAAAAAGTACATATAAAGGTCCCTTTTGATCATGCTTGATCCATTTTATCTGCGACCATATATTATGACATTACAATGTCAAATGCAAATACAAATATGATCATACATACCTCATTTTTCCTTCGGGTATCTTCTAGCAGCTTCTTTGATTGAAAAGATCTTCAATTCCTTGGTCTGCTTCATTCTTCATGTCATTGAACCACCATCTCATTGTTGATTTGGGGTAGTATCAGATGTGCTCTAACCACGAAAATTGGTGGAGAGGCTAAGGCACATGAGATCTCCAATACATAGAAAGGATTTGGGTAGATTCTAAACAGTTTGGGAGATATTAAAATAATTAATATTTTTAATAGAGTCCCTAAGTCTAAACTTAGGGAAAATAAAATATTAATGTGTATTGATATAAAACTGTGTTAGAATGGTCCAAAAGTCATGGATCAAGCTAGGTCTAATCTTAGCTGTTGATTAGGGTCTTAATCTCGGCTGTTGATTTGTCAACGAGAAAAGTATAAGAGGATGCTTGAGGGTCACTTGGAAAACACACTGAGGGACACCAGTCAGTTCAATTTTTGGAGCGGGGTTAGCTGAGAAATTGAACTAGTGGTCTGGTGAGCAGTCAGGCGGCAGCAAGTACAGAGTAGAGAGGCGGGATCAGCCACTAGAGATTAATGTTGAGGTAGGAGAGGCAGACGCAAGGCTTTTCAAGCAGACACAAAGGCAGCAGAAGACTACGCAGTCACTTGCTGGACTTGTGTGTGTTTGCGCAGAGAGGCCCAGGGTTGACGTAGTCAAGTAGGGGTTGGCGTAGAGGGTTTGAGAGCCACGTAGAGGTCAACCGCGCTGATGCTGGGATTGGGAGAAGTGCTGGAGAATTATTTCTCTCTGTGGGTAAGCCAGTTTGGCACCTCGTTGTACAGAAGAATTGCTGAATAATAAAATCCTCCCTTGCTGCACTAGTTTTCCCACATTGGGTTTTTCCGGGGACTGTTGTCCAAAATATCTATGTCAATGTGTTAATTCTTGTGCATATGTTTGTTTCTGTATTACGGTGTGATATCTGCAACAATATTTATTTTAATGTTTATTGAAGTAATTTCATAAATAACTTATTGTGGAATAAGTAGGAAAAATAAATCAGTTGCTGCAGTGATAGAATTTTCACATGGTACCAGAGCAAGTAATCAGAGACAGAAAGTGAAAATCAGTTATGGGTCGAGACCACGATGTAGAGGCATCCACGTCAGGGGACTCACACAGATTTTCAGAAGATTGCACAAGAGAAAGAGATTTTGATTTCTCTATGTTGGCTTCCAGGCTGGAAGAAGTGGCGTGTATGACTAGTGCTTTATCATTAGAGGTATGGTATATAGACAGTGGAGCTTCGTGGCATATGACGGGAACCAGGGAGTGTTTTTCAGAATATCGAGAAGAGAAGATGAACTTTCAGATCACCATGGGGAACTAGGCAATGTGTACTCCATTAGGGAAGGGTACCATAATTTTTCAAACAAAATCGGAAGAACGGTTCCGTGCTACAAATGTACTGCATATACTAGTATTGGGGATGAACTTACTTTCCGTGTCGCAACTACAAGGCAAGGGCTATGACGTCTACTTCATCAAGGAGAAGGTATACGTCAAACACCCGAGCCGTAAAAAGAAAGTGCAGATCAGGATCAAAAGTAATTGGTTGTATAGATTGCAACTAGAATCACCAATGGCACTAATAGGCAGTCATGGAGACAAGGACTTGAACGAACTATGACACAGAAGAATGGGCCACTTGCACCATGGAGCTCTGAGAATTCTCAGGAGCACTATAATAGGAGTTTTGGATCTGAGTATGGAACAAGATGATGTATGCAGGGGATGTGTTCTAGGAAAGTATGCCGAGGCAACATTTCCTAGGAGCAAACACAGGGCCAAGAGTGTACTAGGACTGATACACTCTGATATCTGCAGACCTATATTCGTCAAAGCTCTCAGTGGTGCCGAGTATTTCCTTACCTTCATTAATGACCATTAAAGGAAAATTTGGATCTATTTTCTAAAAACCAAGGATGAGGTTTTTTGTCGATTCAAGGAGTTCAAGGCTCTAGTGGAGAATCTGACTTGGAAGAAAATAAAATTTTTGCGCTCAGATAATGATGGAGATTATGTCGATAAGGACTCCACTGATTTTTACGCTAAGGAGGGCATCAGAAGAGATTGGACAACTCCATATAATCCAAAGCAGAATGGGGTAGCAGAAAGAAAGAACAGGACTACTATTGTAGAAGCAGCTAGGGCCATGATGCATGATCAGGATATGCCAAAATTCCTATGGGCAGAAGCATGCAACACAACAATCTATGTTCAGAACAAGACTCCTCATCGGGCAGTGAGTAAGATTACTCCAGAGAAAGTCTTCATAGGGAAGACACCTAAAATTAGTCATTTCAGGATATTTGGGAGTCCTAGCATATTGCCGCATACCCGAAGAAAAGAAGAAGAAGTTGGATCAGGTTGCGGAAAAGGGATATTTGGTAAGATATAGCGAGAATGCTAAGGCATACAGAATCTATCTTACAGGGAGCAGGAAGGTAGTAGTACGATGAGATGTAAATTTCATGGAGGACAAGGCTTTCAGAAGATCTCGTGAGATGCCTTCCGAGGAGCAGTGTAAAGAGGAACCATTGGTTAAGCCTCTTCAACCAACAGAAGTAAAGAATTCTTCCTCAAGACAGTAAGATTCTTAGGATGAGGAGGAGTGAACAAAAGCACTTGTTGGTAGAGGAAGAACTAGCAGGGAACTCCGTTAGATTTTGCGAGATGCAGAGAACTTCATCGATGCGCCAAGAAACACTAAGAGGGAGCGAAAACAACCAGATATATATAAGGCATTAGTAGCTTAGGATGGAGACCCTGCCAGATTCAAGGAGGCATCTCAACATCAGGTTTGGCTAGATGCGATGGTAGAGGAATACAACTCCATAATGGTAAATGATGTCTGGGAGGTGGTGTCAAGACCTCAAGACAGATCAGTGGTAGGTTCAAGATGGATCTACAAGATCAAATACGTTGCAGATGACAGTGTTGAGAAATACAAGGCCAGGTTTGTGGCTAAGGGGTATGCTCAAAAGGAAGGGATTGACTATGAGGAGACCTTCGCCCCGGTAGCCAGGTATACATCTATTAGGACTGTGATATCTCTTGCAGCACAGATGGGATGGGAGATCCATTAGATGGATGTCAAAACGACATTTCTGAATGGGGTAATAAAAGAGGAGGTATACATTGAACAACCAAAGGGCTTTGAAACTCATGAGAAGAAGTCTTGTATGCAGATTGAAGAAAGCCTTGTATGGGCTGAAATAGGCACCGAGAGCATGGTATGGTCGAATAGATAGCTACTTGCAGAAAATGGGGTTTGTTAAGAGTGATGCGGATCCAAATCTCTACAATCTGGTTGTAGGGAATGAGCCGCTAATCTTAGTATTGTATGTGGATGATCTCTTCTCGACAGGATCATCCAGACTCATTGGGGACTGTAAGAAGAATCTAGCCATAGAATTCGATATGAAGGATTTGGGAGGAATGCACTACTTCCTAGGGTTGGAAGTTTGGTAGCAGAAGGGAGAAATCTTCCTTGGGCAAGGGAGATATGCTACAGAAATCCTAAAAAGATTTGGATGGAGGACTGTATACCTATGGCTATGCCAATGATCACCAACTGGAAGAAGATTGATGCATCAGAAGACAAGGATGTCAATCCCACCCTATATAGGCAACTCATAGGGTCCCTGATGTATTTGGTCAATACTAGGCTAGACATTTGCTACTCTATCAACACCCTCAGTTAATTCATGGTGGAATCGAAGAGGGCGCACTGGGCAGCAGCCAAACATGTTCTCATGTATTTACAGGGAATAGTCGATTATGGACTCATGTACACCAGGAGTAAGGATATCAGATTGAGTGGATTTACTAATCCAGATTGGGTAGGAAGTTCAGTGGATCAAAAAAGTACCTCTGGGTACTGTTTCAACATTAGATCAGGAATGACCTCCTAATGCAATAGGAAATAGAAGTCCGTGGCTCTGAGCTCATCTGAGGCAGAATATATGGCGGGAAGCACAACTTTGTGTGAGGCCATATGGCTTAGAAATTTGCTTGTGAACCTATTCAAAAGGAATATGGAGGCGACTAGGATCATGTGTGATAATCAGAGTTGCATCAAGCTCTCTAGAATCGAGTGTTTCATGATAGGTCGAAGCATATTGATATCCGGTGTCACTTTGTCAGAGACTGTGTCCAACAAGGAGCTGTATAGTTGAGCTACACTCCTACAGGAGAACAAGTGGCAGACATCCTCACCAAGGCCCTTGGAAGGACAAAATCTGACTACTTCAGGGAAAAGATGTGGATGGTAAAGAACCCATTTCAGTAGTAGAAATGGGAGATATAACTACAAGGATGCAGAGGGAGTTGCAGTGCGGATGCAGTGTTGGGAGAAAGGACCAGCAACAGCACAGATGCAGTGTTGGGAGAAAGGACCAGCAACAGTACGGATGCAGAGGGAGTTGTCGTACATATGCAACAGTGGCAGTGGCAGAGCCATGAGCAGCAGTACATGATGCAATAGTGCAGAGGATGTTGGGCAGGGAGGCTTAGCATTGGCACAGGGACCGATGCCAGATGATCAGGGTGATACTCAGTGAGGAGTATTACTAGAGCACAGTGCTCGCTAAGATGGAGTGTTGATTTGCGGTAGCATCAGATGTGCTCTAGCCATGAAAATTGGTGGAGAGGCTAAGGCACATGAAATCTCCAATACTTAGAAAGGGTTTGGGCAGATTCTAAGTAGTTTGGGAGATATTAAAATAATTAATATTTCTAATAGAGTCCCTAAGTCTAAACTTAGGGAAAATAAAATATTAATGTGTATTAATATAAAACTGTGGTAGAATGGTCCAAAAGTCATGGATCAAGCCAGATCTAATCTTAGCTGTTGATTAGTGTCTTAATCTCGGCCATTGATTTTTCAACGAGAAAAGTATAAGAGGAGGCTTGAGGGTCACTCGGAGAACACACTGAGGGAGACCAATCAGTTCAATTTTTGGAGCGAGGTTAGCTGAGAAATTGAACTAGTGGTCTGGTGAGCAGTCAAGAGGCAGCAAGTATGGAGTAGAGAGACGGGATCAACCATTAGAGATTAGCGCTGAGGCAGAAGAGGCAGATGCAGGGCTTTTCAGGTAGATGCAGAGGCAACAAAAGATTACGCAGTCACTTGCTGGGCCTGCGTGAGTGACGCAGAGAGGCCCAGGGTTGACGTAGTCAAGCAGGGGCTGACGCAGAGGGTTTGAGAGCCACACAGAGGTCAGCCGGGCTGACGTTGGGATTCGGAGAAAGGCTGGAGAATTATTTCTCTCTGTGGGTAAGCTAGTTTGGCACCCTGTTGTATAAAGGAATTGCTGAATAATAAAATCCTCCCTTGCTGCACCAGTTTTCCCACATTGGGTTTTTCCGGGACTGTTGTCCAAAATATCTGTGTGAATGTGTTAATTCTTGTGCATATGTTTGTTTCTGTATTACAGTGTGATATCTGCAACAGTATTTATTTTAATGTTTATTGAAGTAATTTCATAAATAACTTATTGTGGAATAAGTAGGAAAAATAAATCAGTTGCAGCAGTGATAGAATTTTCACACTCATGAGATCCAAGAGTTGGAACTTTTGCTGAAACATTTGTTGCCTTTTTCGGACTCGGAGATCCTTCGTTGAAATCTCTTATCAGAGATCCTTCATGATCTAGTATGTCCCCATTTGGCAAATGTTTCCTTTGACCTGGATGAACTCTTCCTCTCCTGCAATGTACAATGAGATTCCCAAGAGCTATGTTCTTCATGATTTCGTACGATCTCTTACTTCCATGATGCCATGATGCATCTTCTTACTATGTTCATATCTGCAAGGACTTCTAATAGGATCCCTTTGAGAGGGACACCATCTCATTCATAATGGAGATCTATTACTCCCTCTTTCCCTGATCCTTTCTTCAACTTTCTCCATTCTTCCGGTGATATGAGCTTTTCTTCCATAGTACTGTTTTGTCTTATCAACCATTTACTTATCTGTACTTATATGTGACCTATCACTTTGTCTTTCTCTATTTGACATAGAGATCATAAAATGCTGATCGAGGTAACCATCTTTTTCATGGACGTCTGTTACCCTGCTTATCAATGATGATTATTTTCTCATCATTTTCCCCAGATCTCATACCTGAGATCTTATGAAGATATTTCTTCATTCTTTGGTACCTTTTGTATTTCCGATAGTATGTCCTCGTGTATTCTTCCTATGTCTCCTTTCTTGCTTTCTATAACCCTACGAGTTCTTATGGCTTCAAAGGAGACATTGATGTACTGACTTCTCTAAGGATAATAACAATCCTTCTCATTCCATGCAAGACCCTTGATGACCCATTCAGTATGTAGGTCTTCTTGCAGTTATGAAGTCATAAAAACAAACTTGATTATGAAAATAAAAAGGGTTCTTACTTGATTGTGAAGATGAAGTCTTCACCTTGATCAAGTTGGCAGGAGTAGGCACATAGGTGCTTCCTTCAACTGAGATCTTTGCCTTCGAGTTATCTTGATTTATGTATGAGGAGTCTATGCAACCCCGTTATTATATAGAGACCCATCAAATAGTGTTATCAACGAACACCTTCATTTTATATTGAGTGTTGTCCATACGAATTTGAACACTATGCTGTAGATAATCTGATTTTGTTCCTTTGTGAAATGATTGAACTCACTGTGGCATGAGTCATGACCTGGATCAAAACTGTGGGAGTCATCAAAGAGGTTGCCATGAATCTTAAGATCTGACTTCTTCGTCTTTGACTGTTATCCTTCAGAACTCTTGCTGTTGTAGACTATGGTTGGAAGCTGCCTTTTAGATCTAGGCTTTGCAGATCTTGGTCTCTTTAATTGATTTGATGTCTTGTCCTCTGAATGTCTCTTTTCTTCCCCTTTCTTTGATTGCTGAACCAATTGCTCTGAAACCATGTTGAAGAATCTAGGGCATGCTTAATTAAGATGATTCAATTTGTGAAGCATTTAAACAATTTATATTAGCTTGATGGTTACTTCATTATTAGCATGTGTTTGTTAACTTCATCAAACTGTTATCAAAACAAAAGAGACAAGAACACAAATGATTGGTTTTCTGCCAGGGCCAAAACCTCTCCCTCTTGGAGAGGAAAATCCATGCGTAAATTCTTCTTATAGAGATCCCATTGATGAATACCAAGACCATGATCCTTGACACACTCTGCCTCTCCAAGACCAAGACATCAATCCTCTTCGTATCACTGCTGAGATCATTATTTTCGCTGCACCAGAGGGATCATCACCATGGTGATCTTCATCGCTGCTGCAACACCGTGCCCTTCATCACTACTGCTACAACACAATGTTCTTTGTTACTGCTGTAACACTATGATCTGCTCCTTGAGTTTGAGATGATCCTTGCACTACTGCACTGCAAGAGTCTAATCCTTGCACCTTACTACACTGCTGCATTGCAATGTTATCATCCTACTCCTCATCAGACCGTGATAGTAGATACTGCTTCTTCTCACTCTGAGATTGACTTAATGTGAAACCAGGATACTGTCTTCACCCTTACCGAGATTGAAACCAAGCTCATTTTGCACTGAGGTTTTGTTGAGGATATGTGAGATAGCTTTCATGAAGTAGACACAATCATCACCATAATTATCCCAAGAGACAGTACTGTATATTCATGCTGAGATAATAACTCTTCTTTCATAGGTATTCCGAGACTATAGTAGCACCAAGGCACATGTGCACGGGCTGATCTAATACTGAGTTTATTATATGAAGATTGCCTCACTAAGTTGCACGAAACGGGGAAACGGGTACGAGTTTCCGAAACGGGAAGCGATACGAAACGCGACCTCTCCAAATTTTGGAAACGGGGAAACGCGAATATATATATGTGTGTGTGTGTGTGCAATCATAAAGCATAAATGATACATTATAATTTATTACACTTAATAATTAAGATTTAATTTATATCACATTTACTCATGAATGATCACATAATGAAAATAAAAATATCGGAATATCCATAAGCAACCTTTATTATATATCCAAATCTCAAAATCAGCCTTCATTTATATTAATATATGAGGCTGCAAGTACAATAAAGACTATAATGCTGCAAGAGAGAGATCCAAATCAGGATTTTCTGCATCTACATCCCATTCTTTAGAAGGACCATTGTTGTATTGGGAGTCTTCTCCTACATAGTCGAACGACCTTAGTGCTCTTGATTAAATACATGTTTCATACCCTAGTACCCTACATGATCTTGATTATTGGGGTTTCCCCTGCATAGAGGGCTTGGTTCTCTTGATTAAATACAAGTTCCATACCCTAGTACATGATAAAATCCAATGGCAACATTGCAATCCCTCCAATCTTGAAATCCTGAAAAACAAATAAGTCTGCTGGATTTTGAGTGAGATCTAAAATTCTACTTTCTCCATATGAAATCCAATGAGGCCGAAACCACTCTCAAACATCCTAAGTCATTTCATGGTAATGTTAAAAATTTAAGTAAAAGGATGAAAATGAAGATTAAGGAGAATATCACTTTTACTTTAAGAATTTAACATTACCATGAACTACATATCCCCCAAACTTCCTGATGAACTGCATATCAACACTAGGGCAAAAATTCACTTTTATAACTTTAGACGCGCATCTAGAAGCAACAAGAAGTCACTAACATACCCTAAGAGTAAATTAAAAAACAAATTAAAAAAAAAATTAAAAAAAACACAAGTTAATGAGGAAACGTGGGTTGTATGAACCTGAAACGCGTTTCCGGCAGTACTGGCCACGTTTCCATTTCGGGAAACGTGGCAGTACGGCCGGAAACGCGTTTCACGTCCGTACCAAACGTGTTTCCGTGTTTCGTACCTGTTTCCGTACGGAAACAGACCTCTATACCACGTTTCCTGCAACATAGCCTCACTGTGATCATGACTGCAGCTTCTCATCCATCTGAGATCTTGAATGCCTGCAACGATACCTAGACTGTGGCATCATTTACCTTGACTGTGGCCACCTGCGGCTCCTCCTTGCTGGGGCTACATTTGGCTTCCTGTGGCTCCTCTTCACTGTGGCTATCAATGAGTCTATTGCGGCTACCCCTGTGGCTACCCTTAAACAATGTGGATGCTCTTCATGCGAGTTCTGTTCCTCCTTCACTGCGTATACCTGCACCCGAATACTTATATGAAATCTTAGGGAGGAATTGCGAAGATCTCTTATCTTTTGAGCTGACCCTAAGCAGGTATATATAGTAGTGAGTGCTCCCAAATTGAGCCGATGTAAGAGTGTGAACAGTTATGACTTTTTCCAAGCCGACATGACTTCCACTTATTTAATATATTCATTTTGGAGCCGACATAATATTCCTTTGTTGTTTTGCTTGCAGATTTTTGTGAGCTTGCTCTTGGAGGATTCTTCTTGGTCTTGGAGGGCTGATTGACACCAATACATTTCACGTAGACTCTTAAAGAGATTCTCCATACATGACATGACTCTTTGATATAATAATAAAATCCTAAAGACATCAAGAAGAAGTCTTTGACCTAATTACTTTCTTGCTCATGAAACCCATGTAGCAAGATTACAAAAATAAATTATTTCATTTTATTACATCAAATACAAAGATCATGTCATTATGAAGACCGAACCTAGTTACACTTTAATCAACATTGACCAGTTCATTATTTTATGTTATTGATAAGTTAGCTGGAGGAAATGTTTCTTTACTCCTCCCTAGGCTAGACCTAGGATTTAGGCTTCCCAAGTTGGCCAAAGAAAATAATAAATTGTACAAAATGAGAAATTAAAATTATTATTTTGGGCTTCATGTAGGCATCACAAGGGAAGGGGTGTGACTTTTAGTCAAAAGTCACCCCAATATAACTAATATAAATACAAGATGATCCCCTCCACTTTGATCAATTCGTGCAATCTCATCCTTGTGAAGAATAGCAACCAAGTGAGCCGTAGATTAGCAAGAGAGGACGAGTTCGAGATGGTTTTGTGTTTGTCTTGGATAAGAAGGCTGAATTACTCCTCTGAGGTTCTGTCTGCTGGAAAAGTGGAAGAAGCAGACCGTGAAGTTTTCTTTTGTCTGCTGTAAGAAGTTTTTCAGGGGCTGAGTTCTGTCTGTGATTAAGAGGATTGACAAATCCTTGTACAGGGCCAAAAGGCCTCAGATCTACAAGCAGCAAGGTCGAAAGGACTCAGGGTGTGGACAGACATGGCTGCAGCCTCTCTGAGGCTAGGCTGCGGGCCTAGAAGGGAGAGCGGAGAGGCCTCAGAGGCTTATGGAGCAGGTCTGAGGTGCTTCAGTCTGTGGAGAGGCCAGCGAGTTGGGGTTGGAAGCTGTTGATCGTTGTAAGATGATTACTGAGATATATTGTGAAGTCTGTTTGGTAAAGGAGGTCTGAACAGTGTTTTGATGCTGATAAGTACAGTTGACTGAAGGGAAGTGTCCACTGTGAGAAGCTGAGTGTGCAGGGTAATTAAAGGATCTATTTGCTGTGAGTTAAGGAGGCAAAGATTTGACTGGTATCTTTGACCTGATTTTGGCACTGATTCCTAGAATAATTTGAATTGTAAATATTTGCTGAAGAACAAATTTCTCCTAAGAGGGAAAATTTGCTGGGCTTTTCCCAAGGTTGGGTTTTCCCAGGGTAAACTTGTTGTCTCTTTGTTTCTTGGCTGCCTCTTTATGATCCTACTTTTATCACTGTATTATTGTTGAGATTTTCTATGTATAATTGCTTAATGATACATGTGACATAAGTTAACTCGATCAAATAATCACTAGAAAGTAATTATCAGATTAGAAGATCAGTTTCTGTTATAGAAAATTCAACACTTTTCTGTAGTGGCTTCTTTTCCATCTTGATAAATTTTAATTTGTGGCAAGTTTAATTCTTATAGTGTTTTTATCTTGCTCTCTAAAGTACTTATAATTGAAGGTGGAATAAGTAATTTAGATTCTAATTTTATGATTTTATAATGCAGCCAGCCCTGGTTGGAGGAATTGTGCCTTTCAGACTGTTGTGGAGTAAGCTCAGGATACACAGGTGAGCCCAACTTAGATCATCTCATCACATGTCATTTGGATAACAAATTTAAGACACATATTTGTGCTTTGCACTTGGTCTCTAACAGCGTAAACATGTTGAAGAATTGGATGGCTCGAAAGCATTTCTCAAAAGTTCATTTGATAGGAAACATTATTGTGTTTTGATTGGGTTGGAGCACAAATATTTACTATTATTGTCACAAAATGTTCCTTTTTTTGAATATTTCAAATCATGGTCGTACGGCTGTTGACAAAATGAATGGCTCCCTATATACTCCGTGAGGGTCCAAATGGGATTGCAAACTCCATGAGCGTCTAGTTACTGCCATGAATATGAGATTGTCCAACCAAAATTCCTAAATTGCAACTTTTGAAATGTTATTTAAAAGAAAATGCACACACAAGATCATGAAAGTGAGATGCAAGTCACAAGTGTAATGAACTTTATTTAGAAGCAGTAAAATCTACAAGGTTTTGAATGCAATTATATTTATTCCTCTGGTATTTAGACTCTACCAGAATCCTGACAACTGACCAACTATTTTCTTCATATGTTCTCTAGTCCAGTCACTAATTCCGAATATAAACCTTAACACTAATAGTTACTTCTGTCACTCTTACTTCCATCTTGGTAAGCAACATCAATGCTTGCCATTTCTCTAGGAATGAAACCTGGATACATATGTCTTCAACAATGTCGTCCAAAAGGAAAAGGCTTTTTGTTGTTTTTCTTATTTGACAGGTTTAGAGACCAGAAGTCTCTGCTTTCTTATTGAACTCAATGCAGGTTTGTCGAATTTCCTTGGTCAACGTTCCAATGTTAAGCAGCCCCTCTAATGTTCCTCCGGACTAGAGATCTATCACAAAATGTTTCTTTTTTTTCAATATTTCAAAATGTGGTCATATGGTTGTTGACAAAATGAATGGCTCCCTAAATGATCTGCGAGGCTCCAAATGGGATTGAAACCTCCTTGTACATGAGCGTGTAGTTACTGCCATGAATATGAGGTTGTCCAACCAAAATTTCTAAATTGCAACTTTTGAAATATTAATTTAAAAGAAAAAATGCACACACAAGATTATGAAAGTGGGATGCAAGTGATAATGAACTTTATTTAGAGGCAGTAAAATCTACAAGGTTTTCAATGCAATTATATTTATTCCTTGGGTATTTAGACTCTACCAGAGTCCTTGCAACTGACCAACTATTTTCTGTTGAAATTCAGTTGCAAGGTTAAATTTCTAGTTATGATAATTACTTTTGAAGATGTTTAATGTTCTTCTTAGTTTTTCTTTATTATTCATCAATGTTGCGATAATCGCGATTGGGATTAAATAAAAAAGGGTCTGGAAAAAAATTGTAAAAATCAGAATAAAATCAGTAAAAACGGTAAAAAAAAAAATACTATTATTTATTTATTTTTTAGTATATAAAGTATCCACAACATAAAATAAATGCATTGGCACATAAATATGAAAAGAGAACTAGTATATAAGATGTGTAATATGTTTAGTGCTCCATCACACATAACAATGAATCATGTTCTGAATCCTGAGTCCTGACTCAACCTCAAAATATCAACAAAAAATGTAATAATGTATCTCATACATGAGTCATACAATGAAATGAACCACTAAGTAACTAATGATTTCCTTTGCCCGTTTTGCGAGAAAATGTAATAGCTTTCCCTCTAGATGAAGAAGGCCATGGGGCTGGCATTGGACTTTGATGTCCTCTAGAAGCTGAAGAACTAAGAACCAGAGGAGGTAGACCACGTCCTCTATTGGTGACCATGGTAGGTGGTATTACCTCCTCCAATTTCTCCTCCTCTTCCTCCCCTTCAGTTGCTACCCCCTCCACCACCTCCTCCTCTAACCAATTAGGAGCCGATTCCATGACAGGCCTCACGGCCTCAACCCTTCATTCTCCTCCTCCTCCTCCTCCTCTTCCTCCCCTTCAGTTGCTACCCCCTCCACCACCTCCTCCTCTAACCAATTAGGAGCCGATTCCATGACAGGCCTCACGGCTTCAACCCTTCATGCATAAGTGGTGTCAATCCCATGGAATAAGATTGCCCCCACGTCAAGTATCCTCTCAAATTGCCTAACCTACAATCAAAGATTGTAGTAGATGTAGACCATCTCGTTAAGGCGTTGGGACTCCAACCTGTTCGAGGGTGATAAATTATAAATTAATAATTAAAAAATAATAAATTTTCAAAATGCAAACATCTTTGATTCATAATGATTTTTCAAGAGAATTCTTCCGGTAAATCACATTCTTATTTTTCGGGTTGACACGTTTTGAACCCCTAAGTGTGGCTCATCCTTAGGATTTAGATGAATGTTCTGATCCAACCATGTTAATGAATACTATAGAGATACAAAATGACTAGAAATAATTGAGAAAAAATGAATTATTAAAAATGAACATTAAGGGGAAATTAATAAAATACTTAATATGAACGTTAAAAAGCCTATAAAATAATCAATAGGAAATAGAAATATTAAATGGAACGTTAAATTTAATAGAAATTATTGTTTATAATATGATTTATTAATTATTTTTTGAAGTATTATTTAATTTTTTATATAAATTGAACCGTCACTAAACTACATCTTATATTTATTAATCACTGATAAACTGATGAAATATAATAACAATAAAAATATTTTATTTAATCTTCAAAAATCTATAAATTTTTAATATTGTATTCTAAAGCATGTGCATTAAAGAAAATAATTATTATAATATAAAATTTAATAATTATTATAACAATTAAATTCATATAACGTATCATAATCGATAAGAATATTATAAAGTTGTTATAATAAAGAAATAAAAGAAACCATAAAGATTAGAAACAGAACAAATCTAACTTGACAAGAAGAGGAAAAAATTCTAAAAAAAAACTAATTAAGATAAAATAAATAAATAAAAAATAAATCAACAATAATAATTATAACTATCCACTAATTTATAAATAAGGAAATATAAAAATCGAAAGAAAAAGGAACAAGGGAACTAAAAATAATATAAAGAATCATTAAAAAAAGGGGAGAATAAAACTAAGAAAGAAAGGAGAAGGGGAAAAGAACAAATCTAGGAAAAATAAGATAGAATCCAATAACTGCTAATCTTCCACTCATCATCCCTATTCAATGTATTAGACATTTTTTTAGATTTCGGTGGCCTTCTTAAACTTTTGGTGATGAGAATGGTCAATCCTAGCAATGTCTTGGGACTCTTCCAAACAATTGTGGTGTTTCGTCTTTTCAACATGTTTAGCCTATTCTTTATGTGGGTATTCTTTTTTATTTTTCTTTATATTTTACAACTTCTTATTAATATTTCTTATGATCATGATAATGTTATAAGAATTTATATTGTTATAATTATCATTTTAATTATTATAATACTAGTTCCTTTAATAACGTTCTTAGAATTACTATTATTAAAATTTATGAGTTTTTTGAAGATTATGAATAGTAAGAATTTAATTAGTATTATTACACTTTCTAATTACTATTTTAATTAAAATTCAATATAAGAACAATTAGTGGAAGGTCTTCTTTATATATAATAATATATGTATATATATTAGTTATAAGTATTCAAAGATAATAATAATCTATTATTATAAACAATATTTTATTAAACTTAACATTCCATTTCATATTTCTTTTTCCTATTGATTATTTTATAGGTTTAAATATTGAACTAATTTTCCCTTAGAGTTTCAATTTTAATAAATCATTTTTTTTCTCAGTTATTTCTAGCCATTTTGTATCTCTACATTATATATTAACGTGGTTGGATTAGAACATTCATCTAAGTCCTGATGATGAACCACACTGAGTGGTTCGAAACATTTTGACCTGAAAATTTGGAATTATTGGAAGGATTCTCTTGAAAAATAATAAATTATTTTTGATTATTTAATTAATTCAAAAAATTAATTGGAATTTATTAAACCTGTTGCGCTTCATGGTGTGTATTTTTTCAAATACACTCTAGTTGTGCTCGCATTCAGAGGAGCTACATGTTTGGCCGAGCACTCGAATGGCAAGTTTTTGGAGATTGGGTACTTTGCCACTATAACTTCTTCACCATGCATTGACAACAAATAAGAGAAACATATGAAAAAAATAAAATTTGAAAGTTGAAGCAAAGTATGAAGAGAATGAAATTTGAAATTTGAAAATTGAAACAAACTAAAGCTTACTTAACATTTTGGTTTTCCTATCATGGATAGCCATGTCAAAGCTAAATGTGCCACTTGCCATCCTGTATATCTACATTTCTTTAGAAATTTCTGCATGTTTTGTTGAAGATGACACCATCTTCTGAACACAAGTGAAGAATCCATCCATGACCCCAATATCAAATATGAAACCACAATAGTAAGAAAATGTGAGGTTCAGGTAAATCCCTGCAACATGAATGGGATGATGGAGTGATTGTTTCATCGCCCATCAATCACTCTCCAAATTAATTCTTGTTTCTCAAACCCCCCATTCCTCTTATCATCATAATAGTTGCGAATGGATTCTTTGACCTTATCTATGGCCTTATGCAAGTAGCGCATTATGGACTTGTTTACATCAACTAATTGAAGAACCTTTACCAAAGGTTCAATATTGCTACACACCCCCTGCACTACCTCCCAAAAGATTTTCTGGTATGAAATTAGCCTGCATATGGCATCTGCCTTTGGTTTGTGGCTAAATGACAAAGCACACCACTCCTTTGAGAGAAACATTCTCTTCACATCCCACATAGCATTGAAGAGAGATTGAAGATGTTGAAATTTCTAAGCTTGACACGTTAGAAATCCCTACTGCATTATCTGGTTTAATTCCTACTTGTTCATTCCATTAACAAGTTATTTATAAATATAAATACTGAAATAAACACAAATGCAACCTTAACTCATATACAGATCAACAACTGAAATACCGAGACAAACACACAAGGGACATCGTTATTTTTGGACAATCGTCCTTGGAAAAACCCAATGCGGGAAAACCGGTGCAGTTCTAAGGGTTTTATTATTATGCAGATTCTTGAGTACAACTAGGGTGCCAGAAATGGCTCACCCAACAGAGATTGTTACACGGTAGTAATACCTTCTTCTCGGAGACAGATATTTAGCCTCTCAGCTCTAGTCTGCCCCACGAAAATCCTTTCGACTATTCCTTTTGGCCTTGCGTCAACCTTGCTAGCTTCAGCCTCCTTGCTCTCTGTGTCAGCTCTTGGCCCCTCTGTGTCACCCACACAGGCTTCGTTGCCTCTGCGCAATCCCCAACTGCCTCTACGTAGCTCTAGATGCCTTTGCGTAGCTCTAGCTGCCTTTGCATTAGCCTCTTCAGTCTCTGTGCTGACCCTTTGGCATTATTTCTGCCTCTCTGCTATGTACTCACTGCCCCTTGCTGCAACAGATCACTTGCTCGAATTTTCTTAGCAAGCCCCGCTCCAGAAAATCGAACCAACTGATCAGTTTGGTGTATCTCCAACTGACCCTCTAGCCTCCTCTTATATTTTTCTTGTTGAGTCTTCAACGACCGAGATTAAGTCTCTAATCAATGGCTAAGATTAGATTTGGCTTGATCCATGTCATTTAGAACATTCTCACTCAGTTTTATATTAATACCCATTAATATTTTAATTTTCCTAAGTTTAGACACAGAAGATCACGATGGTATCCAACACGTGTCCAAGGAGGTCACTGAAGAGCTTCCTCATCCAGGCAGATTCACATGAGGTCATACTCGTAACTATGAATTCGACCTCAACAATGCTCAAAACAATCGACTTCCGCTTTCTGCTTATCCAGGATATCGAACCAGAATCCAAAGAGAACCAACACCCTGAAGTGCTTTTGCGATCCTCCACACTACCTGCCTAATCAGCATCAGAATAATCATGCAACTTCACATTTCCGACAGTGTATCTCAATCCATGAGAGATTGTGCCCTAAAGATATCTCCAATGATTCTTGGCAACAATCTAGTTAGGCTTAACCATATATGAGCTCAACACGCTAATTGCAAAACACATATTCGGACGAGAGTTCACCAAGAACATTAATGCTAGTATGAGTTTATGAAACTCAAGGCATTTCCCAAATGAGGTCTGACATCACTACTGCATAACTTCTTAAAGTTAGGATTCATCGAGGTAGTCACGGGCTTACATTTCACCATTCCAAATTCGGAATCCAACTCCCTCTTTGGAAAATGAGAGGGTCTTTACTTGCCAGAAAGAGATTGTCCACATAAGGTATTAGTATGAGAGGTCTATCATCCAAAACCTTAAAGCAATGGTTTGGATTGACTTCACTCCTAGTGAATCTCAACTTCATCAGATAGCTGTCAATCCTCTCATACCAAGCTTCGGGTGCTTGCTTTAAATCATAGAGAGCTTTCCTTCACTTGCATGCATGAGATTTTCGATCATGAATCTCAAACCCCTCTGGTTGTTCCACATATGAGGTCTTGCTATTGTTGATTTGTGGTAGCATCGGATGTGCTCTAGCCACGAAATTTGGTGGAGAGGTTGGGGCACACGAGATCTCCAATATCGAGAAAGGGTTTGGGCAGATTCTAAACAGTTTAGGAGATATTAAAATAATTAATATTTTTAATGGAGTCGCTAAGTCTAAACTTAGGGAAATTAAAGTATTAATGTGGATTAATATAAAACCGTGTTAGAATTGTCCAAAAGACATGGACCAAGCCAGATTTAATCTTAGCTGTTGATTAGGGACTTAATCTCGGTCATTGATATGTCAACGAGAAAAGTATAAGAGGGGGCTTGAGGGTCACTTGGAGATTACACCAAATGATCAATCATTCTATTCTCTAGAGCGGTGTTTGCTAAGAGAGATAGAATCAGTGATCGGAGTTGCAACTGAGGGGCAGTGAGTACAGAGAGATAGAGAGGCAAAGATAGTGCCAGGAGATCAACACAGGAGCTAGAGAGAATGACGCAGTAGTAGCCAGGGCTCAAGCAGGGCCATGCAGAGGCAGCCAGGAGTTGCATAGTGCTTTAGAGAGGCCAGCGTTGTTGACGCAGAGGGCCAGAAGGCTGATGCAGGGCCTCTTGAGGTTGACGTAGGCCCATTTAGGGTGACGTAGGGTCAACGCTGGGCACAGAGAGGCTAATACAGTCCAGAAAGGCTGGCGTTGGGGTTTCTAGGGCAGATTGGAGCTGAGGAGTTGCCAGAGGGTTTATCTGGGGTTTCAGCTGGGACATTTGTCTCAAACTAAGAGGTACTACTGCCAAGGGCATTCCCTATTGGGTAAGCCGGATTTGTCCTCCAGATTGTACTTTGAAATTGCTTAATAAGAAAACCCTCAGATAGCTGCACCGGTTTTCCTGCATTGGGTTATTCCAGGGACATTGGTTCAAAAATAATGGTGTCATTCTGTGTGCTTGTATTTGTTTCCTTTAGTTGATGATCTGTAATATGTTTAACATGCACTACTGTTTATTTTTAGTATTTACATTGTAAATAACTTGTTAAGTAATGGAACAAGTAGGTAGGAATAAATCAGTAAAGTGCATGGAGGGTTTCCAACTGATAGACTTCGAAACTTCAACATCTATGACATGAGGGGAATGATCTCCTTGTAATGTTTCCTTTGGTGCATCTCAGACATGTACATTCATGCTCTTCCTTGATTTTAGGCATCCCTGTCACCATCTGTCTCACATCAGGTAGGGCCCCGTAATGAAGATTGGAAGACCTCCGGTGCCATAGAAGAGATGTGTCACATGACATGGTCCCCAATGGAATTCCCACAAATTTCCAACCTTGAACCCATGAGTAAAAACATCTTGAAATTTCCTTTTCAAACATGTACCTTACCATCGATGAATGCCCCCTTGAAACCTTTGACTTCCATTGCTGAAATGGACACTAGGTTCTTCTTGAGATCAGGTACATAAAGAACTTTTTGTAAATGAATCGTGTTACCTTCATTCAATTGAGGGGTGACATTCCCTGCACCATTTCCAGGATAGGTGGCATTGACTCCAAGTATAATCTCCACGATTGTTTCCTTCTCTATCAAATTAGAGAGAGCTTCCTTCTATCTGATGAAGTGCCTTGAAGCACTATTATCAATAAGCCAGATTCCAAAAGAGTCTGGACGAGAAGTAATGGAGAGGGCCAATATAATATAATACTCCTTTAGCTTATCAGAAACAACATTTGATTCTTCATACCTGGAGTTCCTTGCTTTCATTGAAGAGTTAGCCATTTCCTTGATGACTTGCATTCATTTTTATTCCTTTATGATTGTACCTGTCATTTCTTTGATCATTGAATATGCCCCTAGTATGATAGATATCATCATGAAGTGATGTGTCCCTTCTATTCGGGCACTCTTTCGCATAATGGCCAAAGTCATTGCAAGCAAGGCATTTGCCTTTCCTTATTCTTAGATCCAGATTCCAGACTTCCCATTGAAGTGACCTTTAGGTAGGACACCAGATGCTTCCACTGCACCACTCTGAAAGCCTTCTTTGCTTCGACTTCACCCTTGGTGAATTTGAAGAGGGATGAGGAACTCATTGAGCTCTTTTTGTCCTTTCCAACTGTCTTCGGTGATTTCTCTTTCACTCTTGTTTGGGCTTTGTCTTCACCTCAGCTCTGATACCATGTTAATTTTAGGTATGTTCTATGCTTAGAGCAAATTTACTTCAATTTTTCATATTAACTCAATATCAATTCCAAATTAGCAATCACATTTAGCATGATAGTAAAGTGTAGATAGAACATAAACATAAATCGCAGAAAACAAGCCAAGACAAGATGTGGTGCCAGCCAGGGACAAACCCAATGTGGGGAAACCCTTGATCAATTCTTCATATGTTCTTCAATAGTTCAGCAGAGAGAGAGAGATAGTACATATACATTAGAAGATAACACGAGGTAGTTGATTTGAACTTAGGCGAGGGCATACTGCTTCAAGTAATCCTTCAAGGTGACCCCATCACCATGTTACACCCATCACTGTGCTGCATCTCATCATCATGTTGCACTTGTCACTGTGCTGCAACCCAATCATTGAGCTGCTCTCATCGCTATGCTACTCCCATCACTGAGTTGTACCTTTCATTGCACTATGCATACTGCAATACATCATCATCATGTTGCTGCAATACATTCTTGCTGCTGCACTACTCACATCATGCTGTTGCACCCATCATCATCAAGTTGTTTCAATACATCATGTTGCTGCTATACATCCATGCCCATCATCACTGTGTTGCACCATGCTACACCACGTTGCCCCCATCATGTTGTCCCCTATCACACCATGTCCATCATCACTATGCTGTACATCTAAGTCACATGACACGAGGACATGAGACACGGAGGACACGTAAATACGAGTATTCAATATGAAACACGACAACCTGGAAACAGGACACGGGGGACACGTTTTATATGTATTTAATAAAATATATATATATATATATTATATATATATATACCGAATATAGTTTTTTATCCATATTAAATTGCAGGTTGCAGCTTATCTAATCAAATAAAATATAATTACTTCTCAAGTTCAATAGTTCACTTTAAAAAAATAAATAGAATCAAAATTTACTATTTAGAAATTAGAATGTGATATGCTTGGTCTTGATTTAAGAATTTAACATTACCATGAATAGCATATCAATACTAGGGCCTAGACTTTATCATTAAGCTGCCCACTCAAAAATTATTTGTTTCTTTCAAAAAAATTTGCAGCTTATGCAGGCAACGTTTTCTATCAACGAAATACGCGTTTTCCAGATGCAGGACATGACGAAAACCGGCAAATATGTTTTACATTTTACAGTACACGATGAAGAACGTTTTCGACACGTTTTAGGGCCGTTTTCGTGTCTGACATGTAAAATATGGGACACGAGACCTTGGAGGACGTGTCCTGTGACTTAGCTGTACACTGTAATATTGTCATGGTCATGGAACATCCTAAGCTGCTTGCTATGGCTTGGAACCTAGAAAAGCAACTAGCTGTAGCAGTAGACTCCTTTATCAAGACCCTAGATAGCAGCTTAGCCTTCTGACTTAGGGCAATGTATAAATAGCATATAGAAGGCAGTATATGCATCCTCCTTGACTGCGGTCACTGTGTTTAGGGCACTCAAGGACATTGTTAGGGTGACTGGGTATTCCCTATCATTAGGCTAGCGTATAGATCTCAATATAGTGGATAGAATCTCCATTATGACAACGGACATTAGGAGTTGCTTGAAGCCTTCTTTTATTACGGATGAAGGCCAACTTCTAGTGCAGAATAAGCCTAACAGTTAGAGCAAATCTTGGACTGTAACTAGGGCTCTCCTTAGGGCTGCGTAATGCCTCCTTTTGTTGTAGATAGATCCCTTGTTGACTACGGCCTAGGACAACGTGTTAGGGATCTCCTTTAGGGCTTAGATAAGGAAGCGTATAGATCTCTTATAGACAACGTTAAGGTCTCTTCACCATGACCGTGTTTAGGGTAGTGATAGGGCATATAGGGACAGCGTTACAACTTCCTCTTGCTGCACAATGAAAGCCTCCTTCATGGTAGCATTAGACTCTTCTTTAAGCTGTATATATGTCTCCTCTTTTCTGCTAATAGAACTTCTCATAAGCCTGCGGCTAGGGCACATTGTGATAGCAGATTTAGGGCCTCATAGATCAGCGTCATAGGGTCTCTTCTAGACCTACGTTTAGGGCAGCTTAGGGTCTCTTCTAGACCTGTGTTATAGAAGCCTTCTCCACTGCGTTAAAGCCTTCTCCACCATGTCAACATTAAGGGCTAGGGCATCTCCTCTAGGGCAACGTATTAGACTAGGGAACTCCCTCTAGATCTCTTCTTCCCAAAACCCAAAACAAAATGAAGAGAGAAGTCTCAAGAGTGAGCGTGTGTAAAAATGACTTGAAGAGCTCTTCTATTTATAATAAAACGTGGAGAACAAGTGGGGGTAATTTGGAAGCTGGCCGACCTTGACGAATTGTCACATAACACAAATAAATTCATATCTCCATGAATACATGCCGGAATCGGATGATCTTTAGATCAATCCTACACCTCTCGACGAGAGGAATACAGGAAAAATATCAGCCGCCATAAATAAGAAGACCCACATGGAGTTTGACCCTAGTTGCCAATTTTAATAGCCCCGCTCCAGAAAATCGAACCGATTGATGAATTTGGTGTATCTCCAACTGACCCTCAAGCCTCCTCTTATATTTTTCCTGTTTAGTCTTCGACAACCGAGATTAAGTCTCTAATCACCTAGTTTTATATTAATACCAATTAATATTTTATTTTTCCTAAGTTTAAACTTAGGAACCCCATTAAAAATATTAATTATTTTAATATCTCTCCAACCGGTTGGAATTTCTGCAAACCATTTCTGGTTTTTGGAGATCTTATGTGCCTTAGCCTCTCCACCAATTTTCATGGCTAGAGCACATCCGATGCTACCACAAATCAACATAGAAGATATGAAGCTAGTGGCAAATTGTGTAATCGCAAGGTGCACCAACTCCTTGTTATTGGTGATTGTTTTCATGAAATGAAGCACAAATGCATGATTATAATTCGCAGCATTTCTTGTTATGACCTAGACAACATGTTGTGGACCCACTGCCTGAATGAACACGTCTAACAAATCACATAATAATCGTGCATCTTTGATATGTGTTAGTTTTGTAACATCAGGCAGGTGTTCTAGTATAGACTTTGGTCAGAGAGACCTAGCAACATGAACTTTAGAACCCAAAAAAATTTCCAGGAGAAAACACCTGGAGATGGCTAAATTAAGTTAATTAGTCAATAATTAAATATTTCCTAAGTCTAACTTAAGTGATTAATTAACATGAATTAATTGAGAATGGTGAGATTTCTTTAGAAACTTACATTGATCAACTTAGAAATGATTTTATCCGTTGATGAGGATTTGATCATGGCCATTGGTGAGCGAAAGAAAGATGATAAGAGGAGGTCGATGGGGTTGGAGGAAACGAAACTAGAGCTTGAGTTCCTTGGCAGATCACGCTATCCAACAGTGGCAACTGAGCAGGGAAGAAGAGTTCGAGCCAAAGGGGATGCAGAGACAGAGATGGAGCAGGGACAATGATTCCAGAGGATATTCCAGTTTTGGCGAGTCAGTTACAGGAGGGTCGAGTTTTCTTCAGTGAGGTTTTGCAGGTACTGCGTAGGCAACTTCAGAGGAAGAGTTTGATTTAGCTGGAATGAAACTTGATTCAATTGCTGGAGGCTGAGAGAAATTCCAGAAGAACTTGCGAGTCATTCTTAGAGGCTGAGCTGGGCTAGACGTCTTGATCAGAGTAGCTTCCAGGTTGTGCGAGTTTGTCATACGCAGAAGTTGACGCAGGGGTTTTGAGCAGCCTAGTTTGTGCCAGTTGTGGAGCTGGATCAGTGTTGGATGAGACAAAATTTGTCTCACTATTTTTTGTTGCTAGGTTATCTTGTAGAGGATTGCCAATTTTGACATCCATATTGTACTTAAAATTTCACTGTTGCATAATAATAAACCCTCATATGCTGCACCAGTTTTTCTAGATTGGGTTTTTTCAGGGACATTTGTCCAAAAATAAACGTATTATATTTTTGTGTGTGCTTTATATTTCCTAGTTTCCAACATTTTATTTTTCCACAACATTTCTATTGTGAAGAAATTGCAATGTAATTAATTCGTTATTTTGCTGTAACAAAATACACTGCATAATTCAATCAGTTAGAAGAATTAATTCTAGTTGTTGCATTTCAAGTAAAATTTCACATGGTATCAGAGCAATTTTGATTAGATTAGAGGCTCAGAGACGAAGAGGGAGAAATTTTGTTGCCCAAAGGGAGTTTGAGCAATTTTTTCTAGGTTTGTGCAGAGGCTGTCCAGGGAATTAGAATTGCTGGTTAGGAGCTCGATTTTCCAGTGCATGTGGCTAGAAAAATCAGTGATGTGCCGTCGATATAATCACCGATATTTTTTTTTTTTTTCAAAATATCGTGAAAAAATCGCGATCCGATCACAAAAAACATGGCAGGCGAAAACGACTCACAAAAGTGATTTTATGGTTTTTTTCCTCATTTTTCAGACAAAGAGCAAGAGTTAGAGCTAAGGAGGAGAACTCATCTACAAGGGCAAGAGAGGAGAAAAGTGAAGGAATTTTGCATCCCAAGCAAGAAAATTTCAAGTTTGGATCAATTTTCTTCAGGAAAGCGTGGTTTTCAAGTATGGGTATCAAATTTGGCCATTTTTTGTTTGTTTGTTTTCCCTTGGGTTTCTATCACTGATTTATTTTCAATGGTTTTTGATTGGATTTGATTGTGTTTTTTTCATCTTTGTTGCATATAGTGGAGAGTTTATTTTGGTCAAAAGTGCAAAAACTTGATTGTTAGATTTATTAGTTTAATTTCTTCTTGTGCCCTAGTTTTTTTCCATAATTTTTTTTTAGGTTTGAATGTGTATTTTTTCCATTATTGTTGCATTGAGTTGAGGTTTTTTTTTTTGGTCAAAAATTCAATATGTTGTATTTAAATTTAAATTTTATTTTTTTAACTTGCAATTCTTCTTGTGCCCTAGGTTCAACTTCAAACTTCATCTTACATTAAAACTCAAGAGTTCAACAAAGTTACAAACATGCCAAAGAAATTGGACCCTTTGTGGGAATTTGATGAACCTAATGGAGGGTTTGACAGATCAAACTTCACTTGCAAGTTATGTGGGCATCACATGATAGGGGGTATACAGATTGAAGTATGACCTTGCACAAATTCCTAGACATGAGGTAGGGCCTTGCACAAATACAAATACAGAAATCATCTGAAGAGCCCTCAGATCATTGGAAGAAATAGAGCAAACCAAATTGTCCTTGTCAACTCTAAAGTGTCAACTAGTAGAGAGTAGAGTGCCAGGTTTGGGAGGTGAACATGAGAGTGGTACTGGTTCTATTTCAGCATCAAGATCTACAACCAACCTTGTCGCTGCATCATCATTTTTTGTTCCTAGAACCACACCTGGTTCACAACCATCTATCTCTTCAATTATTAAAAAAGGGAGAAAGAAGAAACTGACAAGTTGTTAGGCACGTTTCTTCTTTGGAGTGATATTCTTTTCAACGTTGCAAGGAATAATCCATTTTTCCAGTCTGCGATTGATGCTATTGCTATTGTTGGCCTAGGGTACAAAGTCCCTTCTTATGATGACTTTAGAGGGTGTATTCTTCAAAATGAAAAGGTTGACTGCACTAGGAGACTAGAGGAGTTTAGGGCATCATGGGCACACATAGGATGCACTGTGATGTCAGATGGTTGGGCTGATCAAAAGGGTAGAAGCCTTATAAACTTCATGGTTAATTGTCCCAAGGGGACAATGTCTATGAAATCTGTTGATGCACGGTTATTACGTGATTTGTTGGATGTGTTCATTCTGGAGGTGGGTCGAGAACATATTGTCCAAGTCATAACAAACAATGCTGCAAATTATGTTGCTGCTAGCAAGATGCTTGTGGAGAGGCATCCTACCTTATTTTGGACACCTTGTGCTGCATACTGCATTAATTTGATGTTGGAGGACATAGGAAAAATTCCTTTTGTCAAGGATATTGTTAAGCCATTAAAAACCATTACAAAATTTATATATAATCATGCATATGTGTTTCATTTGATGAGAACATTCACCAACAACGAGGAGTTGGTGTGCCCTTCCATTACACGGTTCACCACTAATTTCATATCTCTTCAATCCCTCTTGAATTCTATGTGGGATGTGAAGAGAATGTTTCTTTCAGATGAGTGGCATGCTTTGGCATTTAGCCGCAAACCAGTGGGAGAGGCCATATAAAGGTTAGTTTCATATCAGGAAAGCTTTTGGGCAAGAGTGTAGGAGGTGTGCAACATTACTGAACCTTTGGTAAAGGTTCTTCGATTAGTTGATGGAGACAAGCCCGTAATGGGATACTTGTATGAGGTCATGGATAGGGCCAAAGGATCCAATCAAACCTACTATGATGATAAGGGTGATGAGGTGTTTGAGAAACAATAACTCCTTTGGGAAGTGATTGATTAGCGATGGAACAATACACTCCATTGCCCCATTCATGCTGTAGGGATCTACCTAAACCCTACATTTTCTTACTCCTGTGGTTTCTTATTTGATGTTGAGGTCATGGATGGATTCTTCACTTGTGTTCAGAGGATGGTGCTATTTTCAGCAAAACGTGTAGAAATTTCCTAAGAAATGGAGATATACAAGATGGTAGGTGGCACATTTAGCTTTGACATGGTTGTGGTTGATAGGAAGACTAAAATGCCATGTATGTTTTTAGTTTGTTTCAAATTTCATTATCTTCAAGTTCATGACTTCATATTATGCTTCAACTTTCATTTTTTTCTTATGTTTATCTTATTTATTGTAGATTGCATGGTGGTGAAGCTATGGTGGCAGAGTACCCAATCTTTGAAGGCTTGCCATTTGAGTTCTCAACCAAACATGTAGCTCCTCAGGATGCGAGCGCAATTGGAGTATATTTGAAAAAATACATAACAAGAAGCGCAACAGGTTAAAACTTAAAATATTCCAAATTTCCAATTAATTTTTTGAATTCATTAAATATTTTTTTTATAATTATATTTATTATTTATAATTTATTAATTTATGACCCTTGTACAGGTTGGAGTCCCAAAGACTTAATGACATGGTCTACATCTACTACAATCTTCGATTATGGGTGAGGTAACTTGAGAGGACACCTGATGTGGAGGCCATCTCATTGGATGGGATTGACACCACTGATGCATGGAGGGTTGAGGTAGAGCGACCTCTCATGGAGTCGGCCGCTGATTGGTTAGAGAAGGAGGTAGTGGAGGGGGTAGAGGAGGAGGAGGAGGAAAGGGAGGAGAAACAGGAGGAGGAGGTGACACCACCTACCCAGGCTACCTCTGTCACAGTAGAGGACGTGGTCTACCTCCTATAGCTCCTAGTTTTTCAGCTTCTAGAGCACAGCAGCTGTCAACTCCACCGCCATCTACATCTAGAGGGAAAGCTATTGTATTTGCAAGAGGGGCAGAGGAAATCAATAGTATTAGTTTTTTGGTTCATTTCATTGTATATGACATTAAGACTCATGAAATGAGATACATTATTATATTTTTTGTTGATATTTTGACGTTGAGTTTGGACTCAAGACTTAGTATTCAGGACATGATTCGCTGTTATGTGTGATGTAGCACTAGAAATGATATTACACATCTTATATATTAGTTCTTCTATCATATTTATGTGTCAATGCATTTATTTTATGTTGTAAATGCTTTAGATATTAAAAAAATCGAATTTTTTATTTTTATTTTTGTTTGTTAATTTTTTGCTAATTTTTACCGATTTTTTCCCGATATTTTGTTTTTGTTTTTTGTTTTATTTGTTGTTTCCGATTTCGGACTCTCGCCGATTTAATCTCGATCACGATGTTCACAATACTGAGAAAAATTCTCATAACCCAGAAGCAGTTCCAGCAAGCAGTGGTGAAGTCGGGAAGTAGTTCCAATGAGCAGATTAGTGTTTTCGTTGAGTACATCTCGACGTAGTTGGTTAGCAACAATGATTGCAGTAGCATAATCAACACCGAGTGGAAGAGTGTTGATACCTAATCTTTGGGGTTAGGTAAATCCAAAGCTACAGTGGGAGATGAAACCCAAGAGTCTCTCTCTCCATGTATATATCTATGATCCATCTCAATGCAATAACACAATTTGATTTGAGGAGTTACTTCCTGGCTTGACATGGTATCAGAGGCAACCCTTTTTTAGCTTCCTTTTGCCTTGTAACTCCTGCTATTTTCCTACTTGTTCCTGCTCTGTCCTCTGGTTCTGCTACATACTATTCCCCTGGATTCCTTGATTTCTGCCTTGAATAGTTTGGTGTGTACGCTGTCGGTCTGTACGTTGTTTGAGTATATGTGGAAGTCGAGACTTGTCGAGCCCATGTTGGTTGTGTGGAATTCGAGACCCCGTGCTAGTGGTGGTGCCACACGAACATGAGCTCTAGAGCATTGAAACTCTGTGTTATGCTTCATGGTATAAGATGTGGTGTTGAGAGTGGGATCCGCCTCTACGTTAAACAATTTTCGAAGACTGTGAGGGATGAACACTTCTGAAATTATGCATTGATCGTGAGCTTCATTGTGCATATATCTCTAGTTGTTGGAGGTGCATTCAACGTCAAATGACTGGAGGACTTTGCATTGAATATGCTGGTTAGAATGCTATTGAGGTAAGTTTGAAGACTTATTTACTGAATTCTGCATGTTGCTGTGCTTTGAGGACCTGACTTTGTTTGGTGGAGCATGGTGTCATAATTAAAGATGGAATCGATGTATTGAACTCCATATGCGTTGAAATCAAATGTTTGAAGGTTGTATGACTCAATGGTATCTCCTTCTTGAGGACTCAAATGATATATATTGGTTGTGCATGGTATAAGTGGTATTGTATGAAGTCCTCTCCTTTTTTCATGAAGACCATATTTGGAGTAGTTTTTTTAACACCATAATTATTATATTAAAGCCGCGAGTTTTAATTATGAAGTACACATTTATATTATGAAATGCATGCCTTAATATATGGTGATATTATAAAGTGCATTATGGTTGAATGGCATGCCTTAATATATGGTGATATTATGAAGTGCATTATGGTGTAATGAAATGCCTTAGTATATGGTGATATTACAAAGTGCATTATGGTCGAATGACATGCCTTAGTATATGGTGATATTACAAAGTGCATTATGGTTGAATGACATGCCTTAATATATGGTGATGTTTAATATATGGTTTGAATAGTGATATTATGTGGTGGTATATTGTGTGAATAAAAATATTATAGGGGGGAGAACCTTCATATGCATAATAAAGAGTGAAATTTTTGCTTTCGAAAGCAAATAGTTTTTTTTGAGAATGCATTCACTAATATCCATTGTGGGAGTGGTTCTCTCTGGCAAAGAGAACTATCCTGATTGTTCCTGGAAGATAAAACACACCTTCATTTTCAATGAGTTGTGGAAAGGGGTTTGTGAAGGAGAAGGAGTCAATGCACCGGGGAAGCCCACTTCAGACAAGGAGCTTGCCATTTGGGAAAACAAGAACAACAAGGCCTATGCCTTGATTGCAGTGTTAGTAAATGAAGAGGTGATTTGCCATATTTTTCCATTTTCGAATGCCTTTGAAGCTTTAAGGATGTTGAAAGAATTGTAGGACTCACACTTTGAACTTGAAGTTGTTCAATTGATGATTAAGTTGTCGAGTCTTGAATTGAAAAATGATATCCATTATGCATGATATAAAAGCCATTGGTGTTGAGATAGATATTCCTCTCATAGTTTATGTCAAGGCACTATATCCCACCTATTCACATTATCTTGAGTCATTGCAAGCAAGTGGAAACCTTAAGAAGATTATCTTTGATTCCTTTGAGAAGAAGTTTGCTGAGAGAGAGAAGGCTTTTGGGAAGAAGACAACTCTTGATTCTACCGAAGAAGTTGTATGCCTTGCACAAAAGGAGAAGAATCATGCACAAGATTCTTTTAGAGGAAGAGGTGGTTGAAGAGGAAGAGGAAGAGGAAGGAGGAATTTTAGAGGCAAGGGGGGAAAACAGTTCCAAGGAGAAAAGGCTGATCTTCATTGCATACGATGCAATAGTGTTGAAATTGGCAATTAGGGCCAAACTCCACATGGGTCATATTATTTATGACAACTGGTATTTTTATTAGATTCCTCTCTCGGCGAGGTGTAGGATTGATCTAAAGATCATTTGATATTGACATGTACAAATGAAGATATGAATTTATTTATATTATGGACAAATTGTCAAGGTCGGCCAACGAGCAAAACAGGTATACAAGCCCCTAGTTCATCCTTAACATTGCATATAAAAAGGAGACCTCAAGTCATTTTCACCATCATCTCATCACACATATCTCTCTCTCCTCTTGAGATTGGGCACACTATCCCAGGCAGTCTTCTCTCTCTCCACACGTGTGAACTAGGGTTTTTGTTTGCTGCGTTGACTAGCGTTGACCGAGCTGCTGGGAGGTTGTTTACCTGCATTGACTTGATGCGTTGACCACTTTTGACCTCGGTTTGGGTGAGGATCTCTATCTAAGCAGGATGCAAATTTGGGCACGAAAATCGAGGTGTTTTGACCAGCATTGACTGTGGTTAGGGTTGACCAGACTTTCACTGGGTATAATTCAATTGTTTTGAATGTTGTTTCATCTTGCTGTTTTGAGGCCGAAGTTGACTAAAGTTGACCAAATCTTTGAGGGTCAAATCTGCCCTGTTGACCAACATTGACTTTTCTGGTTAGGGCTCTTTTGCTGCTGTTATAAATTATCAAAATTTGTAAATTGTACTATCTCTCTTTGCTGAACTATTGAGGACTAAAAGAAGATTTGATCAAGGGTTTCCCCACATTGGGGTTTGTCCCTGGCTGGTGCCACCTCTTGTGTCCTTGTCTTGGCTTGCCTTCTACTGTTTATGTTTATGTTCTATCAACATTTTACTTACATGTTTATGTGATTGCTAAACTGAAATTGATATTGGGCTCATAAAGAAATTGAAGTAAAATTGCTCTAAAGCATAGAACATACCATTTTGGCCTAAAATTAACGTGGTATAAGCGCTGAGGTGAAGACAAAGCCCAAGCAAGAGTGAAAGAGCAATCACCAAAGACAGTTGTACAAGGACAAAAGACTTAATGGGTTCCTCATCCTACTTCCTGGCTGAAGACAAGCTCCATGATAAATCTGACTCTCATGGATGGAAGATGTCTCTTGATTTGACCTTGGAAGAGAAGGAAGTGATGGATTATGTGCAAGGTAAAATCCCTGAGCCTCCTTCAAATGCATCGGCCGCTGCGAAGACCAAGTACAATAAGGCTAAAGTCAAGTGAAGAAGATTATCAGGGATTCCATTGACAAGCATCTGGTGGCCTATATCTCTGAATTGAAGACCTCCAAGGAGATATACGACAGGTTGGTTGGCATGTTCAAGGTTAGTAATGCTAATCAAATTCTCTTTCTCAAGAATAAGTTGAAGGATATTAAGAAGGGCAAGGATGAGGACATTCAATCTTATTTCTTAAGGATTATTGAGATCAAGAATGATCTACTCTCGATTGGAGAAGTCATTCCTGACAGGGAATTTCCTCCCACCACACTTGGAGGACTCCCACCTGAGTGGTATGTATTTAGAACCACTATACTCAACAATGATTGAATTCTAGGGTTTGAAGAATTGATGTCGAGATGCATTAAAGAAGAAACAAGAATGGTGGAGCAAGAAATGCCTTCTAATAGAAGCAACCCCACTGCATTCTCCGCTCACGGCAAACGGAGGAATAATGCAGGGTCTAAAGGTCATTTCCATGGAAAGCCTGGATCTAAGGGAGGAAGGAAGGGTAGGTGCTTTGTTTGCAATAAGTTTGGGCACCATTCAAGGGAGTGTCCTAATAAAAGGGATACACCTCAAGATGATGACTATCATAACAACTCTAGGGGCAACTTCAACAACAACAACAACGCTAAAAGGAATGGTAGGTCCAATGGCAAAGGAAAAAGGAATGCGGGACATCAAGGAATTGGTCGATCCTCTAAGAAATCAAGGAACTCTAGGTATGATGAATCCAATGTTGTTAACAATAAGAAAAAAGAGTACTATCTTATATCGGCCCTCTCCACTGCCTCTCCTCTAGACACTTTGGGAAATTGGCTGATTGATAGTGGTGCCTCAAGGCACTTCACCGGATACAAGGAAGCCCTCTCTAATCTGCTAGAAAAGGAGACAAACTTGCAGATCATCCTTGGAGATGATGCCATCTATCCTGTGAAGGGAGTAGGGAATGTTACCCTTCAATTGAATCAAGGTAACACTATTCATTTGCAAGAAGCACTATATGTACCCGATCTCAAGAAGAACCTGGTGTCCATTTCAACAATGGAAGATAAAGGATTCAATGTGTTTTTAATCGATGGAAAGGTTCATGTTTGGAAAAGAAACTTCAAGGATGCTTTTACTCTTGGGTTTAGGGTTGGTCATTTGTATCAAGTTGGAGGAAGTCCATTGGGAGCCATGTCTTGCGACACATCTCTACAATCTGAACTTTGGCATTGGAGGTTTGCCCATCTTCATTATAAAGGCCCTACCCGATGTGAGACAGATGGTGACAGGTATGCCCAAGTTCAAAGTAGAGCATGAATGTGTATGTCCGAGATGTGCCAAAGGAAAACTTACAAGGGGACCATTCCCCTCAAGTAATAGCAAGACCACAGACATATTGCAATTGATCCACTTCGACATATCTGGTATGATGCCCGTAAACTCCTTGGGAGGATACTTATATTATCTCACCTTTGTGGATGATTATTCCCGCAAGACCTGGATCTACTTCTTGAAGAGGAAAGATGAAGTGTTCACCTAGTTCCGACATTTCAAAGCCTTGATCGAAAACCAATCCGGGAAGGAAATCAAGATATTGAGGTCTAATAATGGGATCGAGTATGAATCCAATGAATTCCAAGATTATCGCAGAGAAGCTGGCATTAAGAGGGAGTCTACAACACCATACACTCCCAAGCAGAATGATGTGGCTGAAAGGAAGAATCGCTCTATTGTAAAAGTTGTCCATGCCATGCTTCATTATTAAGGCCTTCCGAAGTTTCTATGAGGTGAAGCTGCAAATTGCATCGTGTATGTTCAAAATCGATGCCCTCATGAAGCATTGGACTCCAAGACTCCCGAAGAAATGTTCACTGGTAAGAAACTCGATGTCTCTCATTTTAGGATTTTTGGAAGTTTCATGTGCCGAAACAAAAAAGAAACAAATTGGGTGCATCTGGGAAGAAAGGAATCTTTGTGGGCTATAGTGAAAATTTTAAGGGATATAGAATTTATGTGGTTGGTCAAAAGGAAGTTGAGATAAGTCATGATGTCACCTTCGACAAAGATATGGCCCTCAGGAAGATCAACAACCTTGCTATCCTAAGGAAGGAAAAAGAAGCTGACACAAGAAATCAGGGTGAAAAAGAGCATGAAACGATGCCTGATGTTGATGAACCTATGGATCCTATTGATCCATTCCCTCATGAGCCTTCCTCCTCCAAGTGGAGACCCTCATGGCTTAGGGAGACTCTCGAAGATGTTGAGAGGCACATTGCACCAAGGGGGACTTTCCGTGAAAGCAAGAAGTCGAACAGGTACCAAGGATATTTGACCGCCATGAGCACTATCATTCAAAATGAGCCTTCATCATTGGAAGAAGCCATGAAGCAACAGGTATGGAAGGATGCTATGATTGAAGAATACGGGTCAGTTATGAAGAATGATGCCTAGGATGTGGTCCCTAGACCCCAAGACAAATCGATTGTCACTTCTAAGTGGCTCTAGCAAATCAAGCATAGAGCTGATGGAAGTGCAGAAGTTCACGGTTCGCTTTGTTTCTCGATGCTTCTCTCAAAAGGAAGGTGTATATTACGATGAGATATTTGCACCTTTTGCCTGATACACCACCATCCGCTCAGTCATATCCCTTGTTGCCTCGCAAGGATGGAACCTACATCAGATGGATGTCAAGACCGCCTTCTTGCATGGTTCAATCAAAGAGGAAGTCTATGTGGAAAGACTCGAGGGGTTTGAAGTTCATGATTGAGAATCTTATGTATGCAGGTTGAAGAAAGCTCTCTATGGATTGAAGTAAGCACCTCGGGCTTGGTATGAGAGGATCGATAGCTATCTGATGAAGCTGGGATTCACTAGAAGTGAAGCCGATCTGAACCTTTACTTCAAGGTTGAAAATGATAAAGCTTTCATTGTGGTACTTTATGTGGATGACCTCTTTCTGTCAGGTGCTAACCCTCTCATTCACAAATATAAGAGGGAGTTGGCTTCTGAATTTGCGATGAAGTACCTAGGACTGATGCACTATTTCCTAGGGTTGGAGGTCTGGCACAAGCGATGTGAAATTTTCCTCTTTCACTGAAAATATGTTGTGAAGATATTGAAAAGATTTGGGATGGTGGATTGCAAGCCTGTGACTATTCTGATGGAACTTAACTTTAAGAAGTTATGTGGTAGTGTTGCTAGACCTGAATTGGGAAATGCTTCTGAGTATTGTCAACTCATAGGAGCATTGATGTTCTTGGTGAACTCCCGTTCGAACATATGTTTTGTAGTTAACACATTGAGCCAAGACATGGTTGAGCCTCATCATATACATTGGATTTCCGCCAAGAATCTTCTAAGATATCTTTGGGGCACAATCACTAATGGACTGCTAAGTTGCACGAAACGAGGAAACTGGTACGAGTTTTCGAAACGGGAAGCGATACGAAACGCTACCTTCCCAAATTTTGGAAACAGGGAAACGCGAATATATATATATATGTGTGTGTGTGTGTGTGTGCAATCATAAAGCATAAATGATACATTATAATTTATTACACTTAAACATTAAGATTTAATTTACATCACATTTACTCATGAATGATGACATAATGAAAATAAAAATATTGGAATATCCAAAAGCAACCTTTATTATATATCCAAATCTTAAAATCAGCCTTTATTTATATTAATATATGAAGCTGCAAGTACAATAAAGACTATAACTCTGCAAGAGAGAGATCCAAATCGGGATTTTATGCATCCACATCCCATTCTTTAGAAGGACCACTATTGTGTTGAGAATTTGAGAGTCTCCTCCTACATAGTCGAACGACCTTAGTGCTCTTGATTAAATACACGTTTCATACCCTAGTACCCTACATAATCTTGATTATTGGGAGTTTCCCCTGCATAGAGGGCTTGGTTCTCTTGATTAAATACAAGTTCCATACCCTAGTACATGATAAAATCCAATGGAAACATTGCAATCCCTCCAATCCTGAAATCCTGAAAAATAAAAAAGTCTGCTGGATTTTGAGTGAGATCTAAAATTCTACTTTCTCCATATGAAATCCAATGAGGGCGAAACCACTCTCAAACATCCTGAGTCATTTCATGGTAATGTTAAAAATTTAAGTAAAAGTGATATTCCACTTTTACTTTAAGAATTTAACATTACCATGAAATGCATATACCTCAAACTTCCTGATGAACTGCATATCAAGACTAGGGAAAAAATTCACTTTTATAACTTTAGACACGCATCTAGAAGCAACAAGAAGTCACTAACATACCTTAAAAGCAAATTAAAAAACAAATTAAAAAAAAAAAAAAAAAAAAAACACAAGTTAATTGAGGAAACGTGGGTCATACGGCCCTGAAACGCGTTTCCGGCCGTACTGGCCACGTTTCCATTTCGGGAAACGTGGCAGTACGACCGGAAACGCGTTTCCGCATTTCGTACCCGTTTTCGTACGGAAACGGACCTCTATACCACGTTTCCTGCAACATAGATGGACTGAGATGCACTGTCGAAAATATGAGGCTGCATGGTTATTCTGATGCTAATTGGGTTGGCAGTGTGGTGGATCACAAGAGCACTTTTGGATGTTGTTTTTCTTTGGGTTCTGCGTCGATATCTTAGATGAGCAAGAAGCAGAAATCGTTTGCCTTGAGCACCGCTGAGGTCGAATACATAGCTGCTAGTATGGCCTCTAGTGAAGCTTTCTGGTTGAGGAAGCTCTTCAGTGAGCTGTTTGGACATGTGCTGGATACCACTGTGATCTTCAGCGACAACTAGAATGGGATAGGATTATCAGAGAATCCCATGTTTCATGATCGCTCCAAGCATATAGATATTAGGTACCACTTTATCCGGGATATGGTACAATGAGGAGCAATAAGGCTCCATCACATTAGGACTGATGAGTAGGTCATTGATATTCTGACAAAGCCCCTAGGGAAGGTCAAATTCTTGGCCTTCTGAGAACGACTTGGAGTCGTGGAGAGACCCTCTTATGAGGGTCTTGTATGAGATGGACATTGAGCTTTGGGAGCTCCAGTGGGCTTGGGATACTTCTTGGAGTGGTGAGCAACCATAGGGGTGAGTGGTTCAGCCTTCCACTAGTGGTTTGTTGTGTACAGGGTGAGTGGTTCATCCTTTCCCTGTGATACCGCTTGGCGACATGTGAGCAGGATGAGTGGTTCATCCTTCTTCTGCTAAGGCATCCTACCCATGCAGTCTGGGACTCATGGGAAGTACCTCTCAGATGGCCAATGAGTAGGGAAATGAGGATAGGGACCATAGTACTACCAATGGACACATCATGTACTACTGTACTCCCTATGCCAGGATGTCCGATATTGATCTGGGATCAATGGGAATTGACTTTGGGTCAGTAAGAGTGGGCAGAGACACTCTCTTTTGATTGAGACCGACTTTGGGTTAGTAGAGAATGGTATGATACATTCTCAATCACTTCTTCTTCTTCATAGTTCAGCAGAGCAGTGCATGGATGGCAGAGATGGTACATACTGGCAGGTGGATTAGCAGGTGGAGTTCTCGCTAGTTGAGAGGGAGTGTTAAAATTGGCAACTAGGGCCAACTCCACATGGGTCATCTTATTTAGATTCCTCTCTTGGAGAGGTGTAAGATTGACCTAAAGATCATCCGATACTGACATGTACAAATGAAGATATGAATTTATTTATATTATGGACAAATTGTCAAGGTCGGCCAACAAACAAAACGGGTACACAAGCCCCCAATTCATCCTCAACGTTGCATATAAAAAGGAGGAGACCCCAAGTCATTTTCACCATCATCTCATCACACATATCCCTCTCCCCTCTTGTGATTGGGCACACTATCCGAGGTAGTCTTCGCTCTCTCCACAAGTGTGAACTAGGTTTTCTGTTGGCTGCATTGAACAGTGTTGAACGAGTTTCTGGGAGGTTGTTTGACTGTGTTGACTTGATGCGTTGACCTGTTTTGACGTCAGTTTGGGTGAGGAATCTCTGTCTTAGCAGGGCACAATTTTGGGCACGAAAATCAAGGAGTTTTGACCGACGTTGACTGTGGTTAGGGCTAATCGTAGGTTGATTGTTTGACCAAACTTTGACTGGGCAGAATTCCACTGTTTTGAGGGCTGTTTCATCTTGCTGTTTGGAGGCCGAAATTGACCGAATCTTTGAGGGTCAAATCTGCCCTGTTGACCAACATTGACTTTTCTGGTTAGGGCTCCTTTGCTGCTGTTATAAATTATCAGAATTTGTAAATTGTACTACCTCTCTCTACTGAACTATTGAAGACTAAAAGAAGATTTGATCAAGAGTTTCCCCACATTGGGGTTTGTCCCTAGCTGGTGCAACATCTCGTGTCCTCTTGTCTTGGCTTGTCTTCTACTGTTTATGTTTATGTTCTATCAACATTTTACTTACATATCTAATGTGATTGCTATACTGAAATTGATATTGGCCTCATAAAGAAATTGAAGTAAAATTGCTCTCAAGCATAAAACATACCATTGTTACCTAAAATTAACAAATAGAGATGGACATGATGCTTCCACTTGTAAGTTGCATTGGGACCGAATTGAGCAGGAAAGAAATGAAGGATAGGGTAAAGCACTCGAGTTCGCGCATTATTGTGAGGCACATTGCAACATTGGAGTAAATGATGACTTATTCAATGCTTCACTTGCTTCATGGAAAGATGATTGGATGCTTGATTCAGAAGCAACTTTCCACATGACTTTCGAGGGAGATTTCTTTGAAGAATTCACCGACAATGTTGATGGAGCAGTATACTTCACAGACAAGTCGAAACTCAAGCCATCAGGGCTTGGCACCATCAGGCTCAAACGCCCTGGTCTTCCAAATTTTCTTTTGCATGATGTTCTATACCTCTCGAAGTTGAGGAGAAACTTGTTGCCTTTGGTCCACATCCTCCAGCAAGGACACTCCATTCATATATTTGGTGGCAAGGTCGAGGTCAAAAAAGCATCAGATCGGTCACATGTCATGACGAGGATAGAAGAAGAAAGACTTTTGAAGCTACAAGGTACCTCTGCTTGTGCACAAAACTTCTCATACAATTCTCACTAGATTTAGACACTTGAACTATGACAACCTTCGTTTGTTGAAGAAAAATGGTGTTACTGGTTTGCCTACTATTCCTAGGAAACTTAAGCAATGTGATGCTTGTATTCTAGGAAAGCACGACAAACAGTGTTTTCATGATTCTCATTCCAGAGCACATAGAAAATTTGCGCTCATTCATTTTGATTTATGTGGACCGATGCCTGTGCCTTCTGCAAATGGTAATAAATATATGATGACATTTATTCATGACTACACCGGAGTGTGTTGGGTTTATCAATGTTGCACGACTTGTACTCATATAAGACTCGTCATGACATTGACTCGTCGACTCGTATAAGACTCTGTAATGACCCTTATAAGACTTGTATAAGACTCGTCAAAATACAAAAAAACTTAAAATATGGTAAATTTTAAGCACAAAATAGAAACTAATGACAATTCTAATCCTTACAAGTTATAACAACCACAATATATGCAATAATTCATAACATCATCTCGTATCTATAAAAGTACAACATAACATATTTGATTTTTGTAAGCAAAACATTTAGATACTAAATAAGAAAATGACTCATGATTCCACAATTAAAATAAAAAATGCCAGCAAGTTCAAAATTCAAATACATATGTCATAAATGATAAATGATTGTCTCATAACAATTTTGAGTCTCATCACTCATGGACGACCATGCCTACAATATGCCCTCGTAGAGCGAGTGGTAACATCAAAAGGCTGAAGAAACTGGGAGGCAGGTTTATTTGGAGTCTCCATTTGAGATGGAAAACTAGAGAGATCCTCGGTCTCTTTATCAAGCCAACTCAAATCATGGGCCTCCTCCTCCACAACCCAATCAGACTACTGAATCAATAATATCCAATAAAATTGGATCTGTATCCTTTGGTTGCACTTGTTTTGTGAGCATTCGAAGGTTGTAGTATATGAAAACCAACTCCTCCAACCAGTGAAGATAATATTGGCGATATATCACCGAATATCAGAAGAGAAAATATCGCAATATTTTTGGCTCCCGGAAATATCGCGATATTTCCAAGATATCGGCGATATCTCGGCAAAATATCGTTGGGCATGTTTTGCCGCGGCTAAAAAAAGGAAAAATCGTTTTTTTCTTCATTTTTGTTTTTGAGTGTTGGAGAAGGAAGGGGAAGAGTTTTGTGGTGGTTGTCAAGGAGGGTTTGAGGATCAAACAACGATTATCACCACCAAGATTTTTTTGTGGATCAAAGATTGAAGAATAGTGAGACAAACTTCATTTCTTCGATTAACAGGTATGTTCTTCAAAACCCCTATGTTAATGATTTTTTCCTAGGTTTAGGGTTATGCTTGCTTGTCTCTTTGCCTACCAACATTTTGTTTCTTTGTTTTTTTTCCATTTGCTATGATTTTCATGCCCATGAGCCAATGCAAGGGTTTTCTCCATATTTGGACAGCAAGCTTCATTTTTTTTTCAACTTTCTTATCCACCCTCTTATTGCTATTTTTCATTCACATTGCAAAATGCAAATAATGTGGTATTTTTTTTTTTTTTAAATGAGGTGGTTATTACTTATTATTTTTTGTGTTGGGGGGGTTTAATGTCAATTTTTTGTTTTTTTTGTGCCCTAGGTTTGAATTAGTTCATTACAAATGTCAAATTTTCCTAAAGGCTTGGACCCATTTTGGGAGTATGGGGAGGCTGTTGGTGGGGAAAATCAGGCATATATATCATGCAAATTGTGTGAGACCAAGATGTCAGGTGGGGTTAGACAATTGAAATACCATCTGGCTAGACTCTTTGCACATGATGCAGATGTAATGCCTTGTATGGTTTCTTGTGCAGAGGTTATACAAAAATCTCTTGAAGCAATTGCTGAACAAGACAGAAAGAAAGCTACTAGGGAGAGGCCAATGGTCTCAGATAGATAGCTGCTAGTTTTTTTTGTTTTGCAACTTTTCTTACATATAAGTTTATAACTCATGATGATGAAACACTTTTAAAGTTTTATATATGTGCTGTTATTTTGTTTGAGTCCTTGATTGGACAATTATCAGGGATCAACAGGATATGTGATGTTATTTTGTTTGAGTCCTTGATTGGACAATTATCAAGGATCAACAGGATTTGGTATTGCCTTTGAAGTTTGATGTATCATTTCTATTTGACATCATATATATCAGTGCCTTCTTCATATTTATGTGCCAATGTGTTTAGTTCAGGTTGTTATTGCTTTATATGTTTAGAAATCTAAAAGAAATGAATATATTATGCATTTTTTATGCCTGCCGATATTTTCGTCGATATTGCCGATAAGATATTTTCTGGACCCTTGCCGATACCGATATTTTCAACACTACCTTCAGCCTCTCATGCTCCAACCTGTATCTCTTTTTTCTATGGATGTGCTCAAAGACTGACCAATTGCGCTCACAAGAAGATGCACTGTAGGGTTGACTCAGAACTCTGATGGCGAATTCTTGTAATTGTGGTGCCTCAGTGCCACAATCTATCCACCAATGAGATGTAAAAAAATAACAACAAAGATTATTAGTTTGCAATGGCAAACATATAAAAGAGAACTAGAAAAATTACAAGCCAAGTTCTAACAATTTGCACTTACAAGGCATTTTCTTGTCCTTGAGACGTTGGCTTAGTTGAATCCAAACATGCCAAATGCTTCCTTGTACATATCTCGTTGTATGTTGATTTTGTCCTGAATATCTTGATCCGGGAACATCTTCTCAATGCATATCATGACACCTCTCATCACCTCAGGATCTCTTTGAATGCTAGACCCCTCATTATAGATAAGCTCGGATTGAGATATGCTCCCGTTGCATGCAATGGTGAATGTAGTTGCCTGTCCCACCTGGAATCAATAATTTTCCATATAGGGAGATATTTAGATTCATTTCCCTTATAGAAAGTCTTGATGGCCTCTTTGCCCTTGTCCATGCCCTCATAAATATATCCCATTGTAGGTTTCTCTCCATCCATTATTCTCAAGACTTTCACAAGGGGCTCAGTGAAGGTGACAATCTCGATGACTTTGTCCCAAAAAAGTATCACCAAAGACAGATGCTTTCACAGACAATGCCTCTGGTTTTGTGCTATCTTTCCAAAATACTCATTGTTGGCTACAAAACATTCTTCTCAAAGCTTGGTACTCATACAAATGGCTTTGGAGGGAAAGAATGTTTGTAGCAAACCGTGTGACAGCGGGGCGACTAAGCTCACCTTGTGTGAATTCCCTCATAAGGTTCAACACCCAAGCATGATTATAAATGTACTTGGTAATTTGTTTGCATTCTTGCACAACATCTTGCACCCACTCCAACTTCCCAATGTCCTCTAGCATCAAGTCTATGTAATGGGCAGTGCATGGAGTCCAAAAAATGGTGGGATATTTGGCACAAAGCAACCTTCTAGCTGCTACATAATTTGCTGCATTGTCCGTGATTACTTGGACAACATTTGTAACTCCAACTTCCTCCACCACATCAGCCAAAAATGAAAAAATCAAATGTGCATCTTTTACATTTGCAAATGCGTCAATGGATTTTAGGAACATGGTTCCTTTAGGGAAAGCTACAACAAAATTTATTATTGTTCTACCCATCTGATTTGTCCACCCATTAGATGTAATTGTACAACCTGTAAATTTCCATGAGCTTTTAATGTTTTCCAATTGTTCCTCGACACACTCAAGCTCTTCATCTAGCTCTTTCCCTTAAGTGCATTATAAGATGGGGCTATGTATCCAGGGCCATCACTTCCAATGGCATCCACCATGGATTGATAAAAATAAGACTTTGCATAGTTGAATGAAAGACTGTTATGGTACCAAAACCTCCTCACTGCCATATTTGCCTCCTTCCTCTTCTTTTCATTAAAACTATCCAAGGTTGGTTGAGATCCTGGAGTTGTACGAGGACTGAAGAAAGAAGAGGTTATACTCCTGTTTGCCACAACCCTTGAAGAGAAGTTACCAATACATGGACTTTGAAATTGCGTTTCACTCTGAGATGAAGATCTACCTATCCCAACAATCTCATCCTTCCTTCTTGCCCTCTTAGGATTTTCTTCTTTAATGGATTCCAAAGCAACTGCCATTTCAGTAGTGACTTCATTAGGGCAACTTTGACAACATCCCACACCATTCCCAAGAATTCTGGCTAGGTGGTATGTCAACCTGTTTATGCTTTCATGCATTGTCGCATTGCAATAATTGCACTTGATATGGTGGTCATTACCAGCAACAATTCGTTGACCATGTGCCCATGCCGGATCACGAGACTTTCTAGAACCCTTTGGTGACATGGTGACAAAATCACGAGACTTTCTAGAACCCTTTTGGTTTTGATTTTTTTTTTTTTTTTTAATTTGCAATTTTTTTTGGCCCTATGGTTGAGTTTCTCAGCCACACAGGGCCACTGTGTGGCTACGAAATTAAGCCACAGGCGGCCCCAAACATTAAAAAAATTTGCAAACATAAAAAAAAATTAAAAACAAAATTGAATACAAAAAAATTACATGGAAAACATTCAAACAAGGTTCATGAAGCCTACCTAAAGCCGAGTCAGATCTGATGAAGCCTCCTTTAGCCTCCTCCAAGAGCTCCTTCACTGTGCAATGGAGTCACTCAACACTCATACAAATTAGCCAAATACTCAAATGACAAGTGAATGACAAATGGAAGGGAGATAGGTGTTTATAAAACATTTTCTTCCCTCCAATTTCCCTTGCCCTCCACCCGATTTCCAAAAAAGAAAACTAAAATAAAAAAAGAATAAAAAATCTGAAGATTTTGTGCCTTTTGAGGCTCGACGGCTCCTATAAGGGTACGATACGGGTCGTATAGTGTACCCGCGGGTCTTATACAGGTACAAGGGTTCTATGTTAAACCCATCGAGTTCGGGTCTTAACCACGGGTTCTATGCGGGTGTCCCGACCCGGTATTGAACCACGGGTTCTATGCGAGTACCCGCGGGTCTATGCAGGTCATGCTTCATTGGGGTTTATTTATTGAAGAACAAATTTGATGCTTTTGAAACATTAAAAAATTTTCATGCATGGATTGAAAATGATGCACAATCTCATATTGGCTCTATTCGCATTGATAATGGAAAAGAATACAATTCAAATGAATTTGAAAACTATCTTCACTAGCATGGGATCCAACATCAAACAACTGTGCCTTATAATCCCCAACGAAACGGTGTCGCTGAAAGAATGAAAAGGACAATCTTAAATATGGTACGTTCCATGATGTTTTTCAAGAATGTTATGCTGATGTTTTGGGCTAATGCAGTTCTATGTGTTGTGTGTATATAAATAATAGGTGCCCATCTAATGCTATAAAAAACAGGACTCCCTATGAAATGTGGTATGGCCACATTCCTTCAGTGAGGCATCTCAGGGTTTTTGTTCCACCTGTTATGTCTGGATACCTAAGGAACAAAGAAACAAACTCGGTGCAAGGAGTGCATCTTCTTCAATAAGAAGTTTATAATATTTAGACATGTGATCTTTCTTGAATCTTCCAAGGTTGACAATGTTGTTGAGCGCCAGCTTGATCGCTTGGATAGATTCAGACATGCAAAGTCTTTTCAAGAATTTGATAATGAGATTCGACATCTTGAAGGGGGGATTCCTATACTGGCTCAATTTGTAGAATCTTCTTCTGAAGCACTCTCTCCCGCACATGAAGCTCCAACCATTGATGACACTTTGAGTGATGTGATTGATAGAATTGGGAGACTAAATCTTGATTCAACTCCACCTCAGTCAACTGAGCAGCCTAGGTCATCTCAGAAAGGTCCTCCAAAATGACTGACAAGGACACTTGAAAGTGTTCGTCTTGATGAGGTTGGAATGCCAAGAACAAGAAGCTCAACGAGACAGAGTGGAGGTGATGTAGACGATTTTGATTCACTTGTTGCTATGGATGTTTCTTATGATTGTGAACTGAACTTGTCTACAGATTTTGAACCAACTTCCTTCAAAGAAGCTGCTTCTCATGATGAATGGAAAGAAGCGATGCAGATAGAATATGATGCCTTGATAAAGAATGGCACTTGGAAGCTGGTTGATCCTCCATTGGGAACCGAACCAATAGGCTGCAAGTGGGTCTTCAAGAACAAGTATAAAGCAGATGGCTCACTTGACAAGCACAAAGCGAGGCTTGTGGCAAAAGGTTTTGCAAAGAAGGAAGGGGTCGACTATGAGGAGACTTTTGCTCCCACAACAAAATGGGCGACCATTTGGACACTCTTTGCCTTGGCAGCTCAGAACGGTTGGAAATTCCATCAAATGGATGTAAAAACTGCTTTCTTGAATGGAGATTTGAAAGAGAATGTTTTTGTGTCCCAACCAAAAGGATTTGTTGTGAAGGGTTAGGAACATAAAGTATGGCCTCAAGCAAGCACCGCGAGCCTGGTATGAGAAGTTAACTAAGCATCTTCAGAAACTCAACTTCGAACATTATGATCTTGATGATGCAACTTTCTTTGTCAAGAAAGTTGGAAAAATAGTTGTATATCTTGTGGTGTATGTAGATGATCTTCTAATAACAGGGAACAATGAGAGCTACATTGCATCCATAATGAAGGAATTGAGGAAAGGTTTTGAAATCACAGATTTGGGCTATGCTCACTACTATCTTGGTATTGAAGTAACTCAACATCCGAAGTTTATATTCCTCTCTTAGAAGAAGTACATTGGAGATCTGTTGAACAGGTTTGGTATGGCTGAGTGCAATCATTTGACTACTCCAATGGAATAGAACATAAAGCTCATATCCACTGAAGGAAAAGAATTTGAGGATGCAACAAAGTATAGACAACTCGTACGAAGTCTCAACTACCTGACTACTACTAGACCAAACATTTCATTTGCTATTGGAATCCTCTCCAGGTTTATGCAAAAACCTTGTGAGAGTCATTGGTCTGCTGCAAAAAGAGTTCTAAAGTATTTGAAGGGAACTCAAGACTTTGGAATTAAGTGTACACAAGTGGGCGACTTCAGTTTGATTGGATACTTTGATTCAAACCTCGATGGAGATAAAGAAACTGGGGTATTTACATCAGGTTATGTTATGGGTCTTGGATAAGGAGTCGTCTCCAAGAGGTCACGCAAACAATTAGTTCCAACAACTTCCATAACTGATGAAGAATATGTGGCGGCAATTGAAGCAACAAAGGAAATTGTGTGGCTCAGGAAAATTATGGAAGATTTGCAGGAGAAACAAGTGCATTCAACTCCTCTTATGATTAACAACACTTTTGCAATAAAGTTGGCCAAGAACCCAAAGTTCCATGATTGAACGAAGCACATCAATACAAAATACCATCTGATTCAACATCATGTTGAGGCCAAGACAATCCACCTATGCCATTGTTCCACAAATGAGAAGATTGTAGGGATCTTCACGAAAGCACTTGGAAGAGAAAGGTTTGAAAGATTCAGAATGATGCTTGGACTCACCAACATCCCTTCAGATTAAGGCGGGGAATGTTGACACATAATATTTGGGATTAGGTAAATCCATGTAAATATTGTAAATAGAAAATAAGGAGAATTAGAAGATGAAGAGACACCGGGGGATGAAACCCAAGAGTCTCTCTCTCCATGTATATATCTATGATCCATCTCAATGCAATAACACAATTCAATTTGAGCAGTTACCTCCTGGCTTGACAAAGAGAAATAGCACAGACAAAGGGATTTTTCTTAGAGGGTTTCTAGATTCAGTTTTCTAGAGGAAATCCATGATTTCTAGTTGCAGGCGACAGTAGTAGGATTGCGCATTCCAGGAGGGAATCTGAGTAGCAGAGTAGCAACCAAACAGGAGAGGAGGAGATCCCTGTTTATTTCCTAGTTGTGTGTTTTGCAGAAGATGGTCCCAATAGGAGAATGTAGCCCTTGTATCAAAGAGAAAGGCAAAGAAAGGTCCTAATCAGGGATAAGGATCACAAGGAGGAGAAAAGAAGAAAAAGGATCTGTTGAAGAACAAGGGCTTCAGGTGTGGTGAGTTTGGAGGAAGAAGGACAAGAGGGAGAAGCATGAGTAGGCAACAACTTCGGTGGAGATAAACAATTTATGTTCCAGGTTCCAGGATGAATTCACTTTGTATGCAGTTATACAATCAGGAGAGAGGTGGGGAGACATTGAGCTCTAGTTCCCAGAGTTACAGAGGTTTGGGCAAGGTCCATTGAGGTGAGCATCATAATTTATATATATATATATAATATATATTTATTTATTTATTATTTTTTTTATTTTATTTATTTTTATTTTTATTTTCTGCATGGGTCATTCCCTTGCTACAGGGGTTTGCAGTATTCAGCAACAAATGGATCAATGCTAGATGGCGCAGTTAGTTCTTGAGGGACAGTTATAGTACTAGTTGCAGTTAGATCCTGATGGGCACAGTGCAGTCGCTATGCAGACAGACTTAGTAGATAATGTAGAGACTAGTAGCATTAAGTGAGTTAGGAGACAATTTTAGTTCAGGGACATAGTTGATTGAAAGTTTTTAGTTCTTAGTTGTAGCAGTTGCAACAACAACAACATGAGATCAGTTGCATCGCAGTTAGAGTTGGAAGCAGTACAAACAATATAGTGTAGTGTCCGCAACAATACAAACAATACAATGTAGTGTCAACAACAATACAAACAATACAATGCAATGTTAGCAGCAGTGCAGCTGTAGGGTGATTCAGCTCAAAGTAGCAGATGAATCAAAGTTGCACAATGGCTTGGTGGGCAGTAGCAGGTTGCCACAGTTGTCAAACACAATGACGTGTATGGGAGGAGATGTTATGAGACAGAGAGTATGGTAGAACACCTTCTTCACTAAGAGGGAGTGTTAGTTTTGTAGCATTAGACAAGTGTTTTAGTCTTGACTTTGGTTAAAGAGGCTTAGAAACACAAGAAATCCAGAATCCAGATAAAGATTCAGGAGAAAACACCTAGAGATGGCTCAGTTAAGTTAATTAGTCAATAATTAAATATTTCCTAAGTCTAACTTAGGAAAAGTGATTAAGTAACAAGAATTAATTGAGAAAGGTGAGATTTCTCTAAAAACTCACATGGATCAACTCATAAATGATCTTAGCTGGTAATGAGGATTTAATCATGGCCGTTGGTAAGCCAACGAGAGATTATAAGAGGAGGTCGATTGGGTTGGAGCAAAATACACTGGAGGTCGCATTCCTTGGTAGATCGAGCTATCCAACAACAACAGCTGAGCAAGGAAGAAGAGTTCGAGCCAGAGGGGATGCAGAGACAGAGGGAGCAAGGGCAATGATTTTGGAGGAGATTCTAGTTCCGGAGAGTCAGTTATAGAAGGGTTGATTTTTCCTCATTGAGGCCACGCAGGGATTGCGCAGGAAGCTTCAGAGGAATTCGTTTACGCTGGAGTGAGGGTCGATTTAGTTGCTGGAGGTTGGGAGAAATTCTGAAAGGGTTAGCGATTCATTCTCAAAGGCTGAGTTGGGCTAGATGTCTTGATCAAAGCAACTTCTAGGTAGTGCGAGTTTGGCTTGCGCAGAGGCAGCGCGAAGGCTGGCTTGCGCAGAGGCAGCGCGAAGGCTTATGTACGGATTTCGAGTAGCCCAATTTGTGCCAGTTGTGGACTTGGATCAGTGTTGGGTGAGACAGAAGTTGTCTCACTAATTTTTGTGGCTAGATTATCTTGTAGAGGATTGCCCGTTTTGAGCCTCTAGATTGTACTCAGAATTTCACTGCTGCACAATAATAAAACCCTCATTAGCTGCACTGGTTTTCCCACATTGTGTTTTTCTGGGGACATTTGTCCAAAACTATTGGTGTCGTATTTTTGTGTGTGCTCTATATTTCTCAATTTCCAACATTTTATTTTTCTGCAACATTTTTGTTGTGAAGAATTTGCAGTGTGATTAATTCATTATTTTGTTGTTGTTGCCCAAAATGTATAGGTAAGATGCGACAACGCTTAGGACGGGGGCTATCACTTTTTTCTCTGCCCTCTTCGTTTTGGACGTCTCCCTATAACAAGCTATGGGGGGTGGTCCCTATGAAATGTGAAGATGGGAGACTCGTTGACAACCAATCAAGTATGGGAGACACAACTGAATGGCCTAGCAACTTGGTTAAATTAGCAAGTTAAATGATTTCATTAGATTATCGTGGAAGACTAGTGCTTGAAATGGAGTCAATTACTTGCTTAAGATAGATCAAGTTACCAGATGAACAATTTTTACTGGATAGATCAAATCCTTGATATGGAGTCTAAAACCGCTGCAAAACCAAATGTAAGAGATAAAAATCAAATTAAATGATTGAATAATGATTGAATGAGGATTAGAATGAGAGGGTAGGGCTAGGAAAACCCAACGCTACGGTTGGAAATGGCCAATGAAAGGCTGGAAAGGGAAAACAAGGGCAAAAAAGAGGGATAAGAGGACCCAGAAGGTTGCGACAAGGGAGAGGAACCCCTTTAGGGTTGACACCAAGCCCAAAAGGGTTGGTGCTGGGCAAAGGAATGCCCTAGAGGGCTTGCGACTAAGAAAAAAGAGGGGTTGAGGCCCTTAGAGGGCTAGATGACTATCCTAGAGGGGGGCCGAGGGCGCTAGGAGGCCACTAGGCCTCACAACGAGGCCAAAAATGGAGGATGGCTAGGCCCAAAAGCATAAAATTTTTTCAAACCCTTGCAAGCACAAAAATTTGCTAACAATCACTACAAAACGGTGGACAACTTCCTCTTTTAGGCTGGGCGTTGAGCTTGGAGGATGATTGAAGGCTAGATCTTGCCTTCCTAGGCCTAGATCTTTCGCAAAACCCCATCAAAATCTTCTTGAACAATCTGGAATCCACCTGCACAAATGAATAAAAGAATGCCAAACCCCAAATATATATACAAAAATATAAAACCCAAAAATAGAAAACCCCAAGTGCTGCAAAATAAAATAGGTTAGAAATAATTTACAAATTGTTTACAAATGTGTTCAATATTTACAAAATAATAATTTTGGAGAAATATTTTTTGAATAAACAACAATGGATGAATTAATTTCGAAAAATAGATATTGGCCAAAACCTTCCTGCAAAATCAATTACCACAATGAAATGTCAGAGCCCAAACATAGTGTGAAAAATCGGGAACCCCAAATCTTATTGCAACAACTAGAAATAATTCTCCTAATTGTTAAATTAATTTTTAACAATTTATTTATTGTGTGCTATAGCAAATTCTGAATCAATCATAGTGCAACCTACACAAATAAATTGCAGAAGAAATAAACACTGGAAGAAACACTAGCACACACACATAAAATGATAGTTATTCTTGGACCACTATCCCCGGAAAAACCCAACTCGGGAAAACCAGTGCAACAAATGAGGATTTTATTATTATGCAACAATGAAATAAACTGAGTACAACTGCATGCCAAAACTGGTAATCCTAAAGAGAAACACTAGCAAGAAAATATAGTGAGGAGAAATTTCTCACTCCACAGGCAAATCCGGGCACTAACCTCAGCTCAATTTGAGCCATCCAAACTGCCTCTGCGTCGTGACTGCGTCACCCTAGTGTAGTTGCTACTGCTCTAAGCTCAGAACAACTTCTTCTCAAGCCATTTGGTTTGCTGCTGTTTGGGAAAATGTCTCTCTTGGCCTCTAGAACCTCTGCGCAGCTTCTGGCACTGAAACTCTCCTTTTCTCCAACAGTTTCGAAATTGCCTCTAGAGGGTACTGCGCTGCTTTGTGTCAGCCTCACTGTGGCTTCCTTGCCTCTCTGCAAATGCATTCACCGGAACTGGAATCCTTCCTCCGACTTCACTGTCCCTGCCCCTCTGAAGCAACAAGACTTGTAGCTTGTTGACTTAATGTAGAAATACACGAAAGGTATTTGTAATAATAATTTATTATATATATAAAATGTACAAGTGATTGAATGTTACAATGAGACCCTGCTTATATACCTAGGCAGGTGGCCTTTCATCACTGGGCATGTCTTTTAGACATGCCTTTTCTCTTAATTTAATGATTACTTAACATAATCCTTATTTTGATTATTTAATATTTACATTTATTTTTATTTATTTATTTGTTATGAATTATATTCATAACAACCTCTCTCATTGCTTCGATCTCGCTCTCTCTCTGACAACTGATTGTTGCTATAGAAATCGACCTGCTCATGAAATCGAATTGCTGAAGTGATTTATCCAAGCCCCATTGTGGAAGAGAAGAGGATCAATGGACAAATCTTATTGGAATAAAATGCAATGATCCAAATGAGGTCACTAGCCAAGGGAAACCTAGGGCAAAAAATGGTCCTTGAGCTAGAGCTTGCTATATCTCAAGATCCCACTGTCGAAATTTCTTCAAATTTGGAGGGTTTCTAGAGGACACACCAACGCAGTTGTGGACCAAAAATCAAAGTGTTTGGATGGCAAGATTGTGAGATAATTGATGCCCTAGGTGACCTATGTAGGCTAGGCCTAAAAAAAAAGAGAAAGGTGAGAAAAATATGCTTTCGAGTGATCACCAATGGAGGATTAGTGCCTAATCCTTTGGGGAATATGGAGTCAAGATTATATTTTGTGTTTAGAACTTCACTAATCAAGGAGCCTCCTAGACAACTTCGCATGACAGTAAGGGCATGAGAGCAGCTGCTAGGAGAGTTTATACTTCAATGCGCAATAATTGATGACTTATCAAGATATGTTCAAAAGAAACAATATCTAGGAACATTCGCCCCTTTACAAATGAAACATGAGATGATGCAATGCTATAAAGATTAATTTCCAGAATCTCGCATAAGGGAAGTAGTAAATTTCAGATCTAATATAGCGAAAATCTCAGTAATATCAATGTCATAAAGTAAATAACAAGAATAAGCATGAAAATAGTACTCAAATGTGCAAAAGGGTAAATCCTGTCATCATATTATGCCAATACAGAAACTCCAAGACAAAAGAGAAATATCCAAACATCAAAATTCATCCATTACATCCAAATTCATCCTCCAAGAAGGATAGAGAAAATCTCACAAGAGAGAGAGACCCAATCCAAGTGATGATGAGAGAATGAATCATCTCACTTCTATTTATATACTCTCTAATGAATTTGAGTTAGCTAAATTGGCCTAATTGTGCCCCTAAATAAAATAATGTGCATAATAACAATACTTTTGGTGACAAGCCCACCAAATAGCTCAATAATACACGAATAAGCCTCTCAAGACGGTTGAATGATCAATAAAGTGAGTCGATGGGCCTTTGAAGAGGCCTAATGAAGTCTATGGTGTGCCATGATGTAGAAATGGATTTCCAACATAGTGGACAAGGGGTTGGCCACTCGAAGTGGGTGTGGGGGCACAACGACAATCTCATGGGTCTCCAAATGGATCAAATATGACTGTAGACCATCTGTAATGGTTAAGACGATGACATAAGCTCTCCCTTTACAACGAGAGACATTGTCTGGGCCCTAGAACATCTGCCAAGTGTTTGGTGCAACTGTGGAGCCGGTTGGGCATGGTGGACCAGGTGCATCATCCTCATCCAAAATGGTGGAACACGAGCAATCAATGAGTGTTGTTGGGAATCCATGAAGTAATATTTGCTATGTTGGAGGCCCATGGCTCTCAACGCTCACCCTACAAGTGCCAACGTGGCCATCGGAGGCTAGGACCTCGTATAGGGAGACCAAGCCTCAAATGGAGATCCACCTGCAATTCTGCATAAGATCCAATTTGTCCCCTTGTCTTCCAATATAACAAGTCATTAGAATAATCAAGTAAAAAGGGCTTACAAGTCATGAAATCAAGGGGGCACTTCATGGTGGCATGCCTTTCCATAGTGGGCTTTGGTATGTACAAGTGTCTCCAAGCTCAATAGGGGGGTTAACAAAAGACCCTATTAGGTGGTTTCAACCTCTAGAGGGGGTGACATGCCTATGGTACATACCTCAAATGGTAGGTGGCAAATGATATAATAATGGAGCGAAGTGGGGATCAGGGGAATCATCCGAACCACATGTCATGGTTCATGGGTAGCTACAATAAGGGAAGCCCACACTTGAGTATGTTAGTGTAGGAGGGAGAAAATCGTGGTACATGAGTTATCTCGACCTTTGTTTTTCCACCCTTCTTCATATGCCTTTTGTCTTTTATTGATTTTTCTTCATAACTGCTCGGGGCTCCAAGGTGTGAGAGTATGATGTGTAATATCATAATATGTAGTAGTGAATACCCCCTTAAGGTGGGGCAGTCCATCGCCCACCAAGGATTGGGACAATCATGGGTTTCTCAATGATAGAGGGGGCTCATCTAGGGCCCATAGGAACCTAGGTGATGGCCATGGGTAAGGGGTAGAGCTCATGTTTGGCTTTTTCCCACGTGCGAAATTTGTATGTCCCCACTATCTTTTGCATTTGTGGTACATTTCCTATTGAGAGTGGCCAAATTATGCTTTTTCTTTTCTTTTTCGCTGTATCAACCTCCGATGCATCATTTCAGGCCCAACCCAAGGTGTGGACAAGGGGAGGGGGAAGGTAACCCTACGTGGTGGACCTAGAGGACACATGTGGACTCAGATGGGAAAATGGATGAATGGGGCTAAAATGAGTGGAATGGGAGTGATGTAGGTGGTATTAGGTGTTGATTTGGGTTAGCATCGGATGTGCTTTGGCCACGAAATTGGTGGAGAGGTTGGGGCACATGAGATCTCCAATACCCAGAAAGGGTTTGGGCAGATTCTAAACAGATCAGGGGATATTAAAATAATTAATATTTTTAATGGAGTTCCTAAGTCTAAACTTAGGGAAAATAAAATATTAATGTGTAATAATATGAATCTGTGTTAGAGTGGTCCAAAAGACATGGATCAAGCCAGATCTAATCTTAGCCGTTGATTAGGGACTTAATCTCGGCTATTGAATCGTCAACAAGAAAAGTATAAGAGGAGGCTTGAGGGTCACTTGAAGATCACACCAGATAATCAGTCATTCTATTCTCTAGAGTGGGGTTTGTTAAGAGAGATAGAATCAGTTATCAGGAAAGCAGTTGAGGGGCATTGAGTACAGAGGAACAAAGAAGGCAGAGATTGTGCCAGGAGAGCAGCGCAGCAGCGAAGGAGGATGACGCAGAGATAGCAGGGGCTCACACAAGGCCACACAGAGGCAGACAAGTGTTACGTAGAGCACAAGAGGGGCCAGCATAGCTGACACAAAGGCTCCCATAGTTGACGCAGAGCCTCCTGGGGCTGATGCAAGCCAAGAAATGTTGATGTAGGGCTAGCATGAGACAGAGGGGCTGAAGCAGTCTAGATTGGGCAGACGTTGGTGTTCCAGGAGCAGTTTTGTGCTGAGGAGCTGCCGGAAGGGTTTTCCGTAGTTTCAACTAGGAGATTTCTCTCAAACTGTGAGGTATAGCTGCTAAGGAAATTCTCTATTGGGTAGGCCAATTATGACACCCAGATTGTACTCTGATATTGCTTAATAAGAAAACTGTTAGATCGTTGCACTGGTTTTCCCACTTTGGGTTTTTCCGGGGACATTGGTCCAAAAATAATGGTGTCATGTGGTGTGTTTGTTCTTGTTTCTTTTAGTCGCTAATATGTAATATGTTGAGCATGCACTAGTGTTTATTTTCAGTATTTACTTTGTAAATAACTTGTTAAAGAAAAATTAACAAGTAGGTAGGAATAAATAAGGAAAAGTGCATGAAAGGTTTCTAAATTAAGTAAACTTAGAAACTTCAACATGGTATCATAGCGTGATTGCTGATCACATGAAGACTAAGAGACATCAGCCGAGCGGAGCAATAGCAGTAGAAAACAGTTGTCCCAAAGTGACAAAAGTTGTTTCTAGCAGCACAAAAGGCAAGGAAGTGTGACGCAGAGCCATGCGGAATAAGTTGGGGACTGCGCAGAGTCTCAGAGAGGCCAGCGTTGCTGATGCAGAAGGCCAGAGGGCTAACGCAGGGCATCCCGGGAATGGCCCAAAGACAACGTGAGGTAGAGAGGGGCTGACGTAGAAGGCTAGAGGGCTGACGCAGGGCATCCTAGGGCGGGCGCAGACCCATACGGGGTGACGTAGAGACAACGTGAGGCAGAGAGGGGTTGGCACAGTTCACAGAGAGGCAGTTGCTGGGGTCTAGAAGGCTGCAGGAATATTGCAAAATGGAGCTGGTGAGGTACTGTAGTTAGAACAGTACCTGACAAAGCTGGGCCAGAGGAGTTGTTACCGAGGGTTTCTAGCCGAGGAACCCAGATCAGCAGTGCAGTTGCACCAGATGATCAGAGTAGGGGGCATCTTGACAAGCAGTAGAAGGATTTCCAGGAGGGAAATCAGGACTTAGAGGGAGTCTAGAAGAGAAGTTCAGACAAGAAGTAGAGACTCAGAGGAGTCAAACAGAGAACTTCTAGGAGGGAGTAGAGGAGCTTCACGGCACTTCACGGGGTAAGAGACCAGGATTGATTGGACGGAGCATCGAACTTCGCATTCTGAAAGGCCAAAATCTTATCTGTGCTTGACAGGAATAACGTTAAGAACTTCGCCTTGAAGACAATAGCTATCTTAGTCGACCCAAATGATAATGATAAGTACGAAGAGGCGATGGCGAGGGCCAAGGGCATTATCCTTGACGGGGTAAAGGATCATGTGGTACCACATATACCTGAGAAGGAAACGACAATTGAGATGTGGGAGGCTCTCAAGAACCTGTACTAGCATACTTTTGTGTAGAGAAGAATGCTACTCGAGAAGCAGATGAGGTCGTATCAGATGAAGGGTCAAACGATTGACTCCTTCCTTGGAGGACTGAATAAGATCCGAGATCAGTTGAGTGCTATTGGAGCGACATCAGATTAGGAGCTTATGGTGAGGACAACCCTGAATGTGTCTCAGAAGAGTGGGAAGTGTTTGTCCATAGCATCCTGGGCAGAGGGACTCTCCTACCTTGGGACTAGATGTGGGCAGCTCTTTGCCAGGAAGAGGTCAGACGACAGTTAAAGACAGGTAGCAACAACAAAGGGATCAAGGTCAAGTAGGAGGAGGAGGATGTGGCTCTAGCATTTCAGGGAAAGCAAGAGAAGCGGAAGAAGAAAAATCTCTCCAAGATCAAGTGTTTCTAGTGTGGGGAGACGGGTCATTATGTGACCTATTGCCCAAGGAAAAAGAGTAAGGGAGAGTCTTCTGAGACTAAGGCAGTGCTAGCACGGGTAGAGAAGTTTTGACAGATGATGACTGTGCCATGAGTGCACACGCAACACTTGAGCGGAAGTGGGGAGACATCAAGCTGTAGTCAGGTGGACTACAGGCGATGAGGGGCAGCATCCTTGAGGTACCCAGCCTCTTGGATTAGACCTTGCTACGGGAGCCCTGACGAGGAGTAGCAAGACTGGTTGGGTGGGTAGAGACAGATGTTAATGGAGTGACAGAGGGAGCTACAGTGTAGGAGTCTCGAGACAGCGCAGAGCTAGCAGGCTGTAGTAGTGCGAGAGGCACAGGAGTGTTGCACCAGTGCAGAAAGGCACAGAGAGGTGTGTAACAGTGCGAGATGCAAGGAGTTGTTGCAGTAGCGCAGAGGTCAGAGAGAGGGAGCACTTGTCAGCGATAGAGGGAGCTTCAACATCAATGGGTGTTTCTAGCCCAACAGGGAGGTCAGTTGAGAGATCAGTTACTTACTTCTCAATAACTGAGTTGCAGTGCAACAGTCGGTAGCACGATGCAACATGATGAGAGGAGGTGCAGTGCAGATGCAGTGCTGGGAGGAAGGACCAGCAGCAACACGGATGCAGAGGGAGCTATCATACAGATGCAACAGTGGCAGTGGCAGAACCATGGGTAGCAGTATAGGATACAACAGTGCAGAGGATGTTGGGCAGGAAGGCCTAACATCAACACAGGTACCGATGCCGGATGATCAGAGTAATTCTCAATGAGGAGTATTGCTAGAGCATAGTCCTCGCTAAGAGGGAGTGTTGATTTGGGGTAGCATCGGATGTGCTCTGGCCACGAAATTTGGTGGAGAGGTTGGGGCACATGAGATCTCCAATATCCATAAAGGGTTTGGGCAGATTCTAAACAGATTAGGAGATATTAAAATAATTAATATTTTTAATGGAGTCCCCAAGTCTAAACTTAGGGAAACTAAAATATTAATGTGTATTAATATGAATCTGTGTTAGAGTGTTCCAAAAGACATGGATCAAGCCTGATCTAATCTTAGTCGTTGATTAGGGACTTAATCTCGGTCGTTGAATCGTCAACAGGAAAAGTATAAGAGGAGGCTTGAGGGTCACTTGGAGATCACACCAGATGATCAGTCATTCTATTCTCTAGAGCAGGGTTTGCTAAGAGAGATAGAATCAGTGATCAGGAGAGCAGCTGAGGGGCATTGAGTACAGAGGAACAAAGAAGGCTAAGATTGTGCCGGGAGAGCAGTGCAACAACCAAGGAGGATGACACAGAGACAACAGGGGTTCACGCAGGGCCTCGCAGAGGCAACCAAGTGATGTGTAGAGCACTAGAGGGGCCAGCATAGCTGACGTAGAGGCTCCCAGAGCTGATGCAGGGCCTCCTAGGGCTGACACAGGCCAAAAAAGGTTGACGCAGAGCCAACATGAGACAGAGAGGGGTTGACGTAGTCCGGATTGGGCAGACGTTGGGGTTGTAGGAGCAGTTTTGTGCTGAGAAGTTGCCGAAAGGGTTTTCCATGGTTTCAACTAGGAGATTTCTCTCAAACTGTGAGGTATAGCTGTTAAGGAAACTCTTTGTTGGGTAGGCTAGTTACAACACCTAGATTGTACTATGATATTGCTCAATAAGAAAATCTTCAGATAGCTGCACTGGTTTTCCCGCTTTGGGTTTTTCCGGGGATATTGGTCCAAAAATAGTGGCGTCATGTGGTGTGTTTACTTTTGTTTCTTTTAGTTGCTGATATGTAATATGTTGAGCATGCACTAGTGTTTATTTTCAGTGTTTACTTTGTAAATAACTTGTTAAAGAAAAGTTAACAAGTAGGTAGGAATAAATTAGGAAAAGTGCATGAAGGGTTTCTAAATTAAGTAAACTTAGAAACTTCAACATTAGGAAACGAGACCACAACCAAAATTGAGATTTCCCATGTACTGACAATCCAAAAGCCAAGTGATCAATAAAGGAGATCCCATGGGACTAGGATACCAAGGTAGCTATGAAATTGAGCAGTGGAGACAAGAATACAAATGTAACCCACTCTTTCCGCTGAATCTTATCACCAATCCATGCCCAAAAATGCTCCTGACATATAAGGAAAATTACTCAACTATATCAATGAAAAACCATACCTTTCGGGTTGGGAGGCCCATTTTCAAACATACATTTATGACAAGTGGTCAAGGTACCACCTGGCTGGCTCAGGTGGTGGAGACAATGGCACATTGAGCAATCTGGTGGCTCCAAGGGGTTGTTGGCTACCAACTGAGGACCATCTAGGAGAAATTTTTTCTCCTATATACACTACCCACAAGTGGTGGGTAATAGGGACGAAAGTATTCAATAGTAGGATGGATCAGTGTTAGATGATGCAACCATATTCAGGAGTGATAGTTGTAGCCTATTTGCAGTAAGGTGCCGAGGAGCATAGTGCAATGTTGACAATATAGTAAGAGACTCAGTAGTAGAGTTAGCAGTAACGCAGATCCTTCAGTGGACATTGTAGAGGCTAGTAGCCGTCAGATGCTTAGGAGACAAATGCAACACAAAAACATAGTTGATTAAGTATTTTAGATGCTTCTCAGTTGTTGTAGCAACAACAACAGATGTGTTGACAGTGCTGGACCCACCAACATCAAGGGATCTCCCCAGTATGAAGTCCCAACTAGACCTCACATCGTTTGGTGTAGGAGTCCCATTTGGTACGATGGCCTGGTTGCCATTATCTTAAAGATTTGCCTCAACTCTTACTTGTTAGCACAAAAGAGTGGTTTGCTTTGTCTTCAAGAAACGACGTTCGCGTGCTTGGTGAGTGTAAGTGTCACTTGTGTCAATGGTTCTTTCACTGTAGGGGGAGAGGGTGAGAGTGAGGCCCAAGTTGGTTGGGAGAAGTCCCAACTATGCTAGGAACACACAACACAACATGACATGCACAACTTTCGGTGGAACAGTCCACATGGATGCAACAGTCACAACACACAAGGGAAGATAACACGTATAACACTTAGCGGATTAGTCCACACGAGCGCAATGGTTGTTATAGCAAGTTTTAAGTGAAAGGTTTGTCTGATGTCTGAGAGAGTAGTCTACACGGGCGAGACAACATTAACAACATATACAACACATTTTCATTAACATATGTGTATTACAAGTGAATTAGTTCAAGTGTTAAACAAAGGTTCAAACAACATGCATTACAACTGTTAAATATTAGTCTTACAATAGATATAATACACGCGTGAAAACGTGCTGCCTGTTAGCAAGCTTCTGAATTAAGCGAAAGTTCCAAGACACATGGTTACACCATACATCACTAACCCTGTGTGAGGGACGTTGGAGCCATTGCTTACTCCTCAAAGAAAAGATAACAGACTCTCTTGGCTATGTGAGAGGAGCTGAGGGGAAAAGTCCCATGCATGTACAAATGAGGGGGTATTTATAGCCAAGGGTGAAATTAACCCTTGTGGCTGTTTGACTACCCTCATGACTGTTTGACTTCCATGACTTTTCGACTTTACATGACTCTTTGTACAAGTGGGTCTCTTGGACTTCCACGTTACATTACATTGATCGACAATATGGCCTACAATAGAGATGTGGATGCCATGACTCATGACATGACTCGACATGACAGTGCTGGTACATTCGTGTTGGTGGTGGTGTGCATGTCGAGTTGTAGTGTTGCTGGGTGATGGATGTCCTCATGGTGTGTTACAACTTCACCTCCGCATGGCAGAGTGCATGGAGTCTTCGATGGTCGTTGGTTCGCTTGATGTTGTTTTTTACGTTGCTCCTTGCATGTATGTTGGAAGGTTTGATAGGTTCATCCATTCGTGAAAGGTGCATGCTCGTCCGTTTGGTACCAAAAGCTGATGAAAACTGCGCAAGAGTCACTAGGTGATGGAGATGGGCAATCCGGGTTGATAGTGACTGTCAGCGGGGTCTGGCTCAGCTGGAGGACAAAACTGCGCAATTTTTGGGAGGAACAGTCCGGGTTGCGGGAAGGCAGGGCATGCAAAATCTGCTCATTTTCCGGAACGAGTGGGCAGCGAGGCTTGGCAGCAAAAACTGTGCAATTGATCGGAGGAATATGCTAGGTTGCATGGAGGTTCAACAGACAAGAATCGCACAAATTTTTGGAGAAACGGGCCAGGAGCTTGGTAGCCAAAACTGCACAATTCCTGGAGGGAACTGGCAGTTGGTTGTTGGGTCATTGGCAACAAAAACTATGCAATTCTTGGAGGCAACTGGCAGTTTGCTGCTACGAGCTGTTGGTGGGAAAAAACTACGCTGATGCTGGGAGGCTGGCTTGCTGATCACGTTCGCACAATTTTTGAGCTGAGCGGACTGCTGGGCAGCAGAGGACTTGCTCATGAAAACTGCGCAATTTTCTTGGTGAGCAGCTGGTCGACTGTCGGGAGGATTCGCTATAAAAACTGTGCAATTTTCTGAGGGAGACAAGGACAGGCACTTGGTGTCTGTCCGGCATGTCTGCGCAATTTTCTCAGCCAGCAGAGCGGGCAAGTTCTGCAACCTCTGCGCAATTTTTGAGGTTAGTTAGTCCCGGGGTGGCTGCCGGTTGACTAGCATGAAGGCTAATTGATTTTCTTGTGAACAGCGCAACTTGAAATGACTTTCTTGGTGCTTCGGTGTTGTTTCAGGTGACATTCGATTGAGTCGATAGTGGGGTGATGGTCCGACTATTAGAGGGGAATCCAGTCATCAGAACTTCAGCGAAATGACTAAGTGTTTGAACGAGTGAAAAATGCACATGTGATCTTGCAAACACACACTTACATGACTTGGCGATGAGACGACTCAAACCATCTAGACACACATGCTCAATGTGACTGATCGATAGTGTGTGCGACAGGCGTTACACTTGTGATTTATTGTTGGTCAACCGTGATGACACTTGCGCAACAGTGAATGTGACTTCGTGTGTGAGTGCGACAGATGTTTTCATAGTGAACACAACAAGTACACATGAAGCGAAGACTTTGAGTGTAACCAGAACATGGTCACAATCATAACACTAACATCAACATGCAAAAGCTTGGATGAAATGAACAAGCAAGGCAGACGCAAAGACTCACACGAGTTCATGGAGTGAACCCGAGTGTGTGCAGTGATCAGGTTAAACTCTCAAGGGAGCCTCCAAAAATGGGGGCAGGCCAAAATTTTGGAGGGTGGTTGTATCCGCTACAACAAGATGAAAGAGAGCTGTAGTGCAAATGCAAAGTTGGCAATAGTATAATAGTGTCAGCAACAATACATAATACATATGCATCATCAGAGTTGTGTAGTAGTTAGTGAGCAGTGGCAGTCAGTCACAGTGGCCAAATATCAACAATGTATAGAGGGTGATACAGAGATAGGGTGTTGTAGCAGTAGTGCAACACTAGAACACCTTCCTCGCTAAGTGGGAGTGTTAGTTTTTATAGCATTGAAGGTGTTCTAGTTTGAAAACTTTGTGGAGAGGCTAAAACACAAAAGTTCTCCATAACCTAGAAATCATTTCTAGAAATTTCATCTAGAAGTGTCTCAATTAGATTATTAGCCTATTTTTAAATATTTTCTAAGTTGAAACTCTGGAAAAATGATTAATTAACTAGTATTAGTTGAGAAAGGTATGAATCATCTAGAAACTCACACGGATCGATCTAGAATTGATCTCCACCAATGATTATGTTTTAATCTTGACTGTTGGAGTCCCAACTGGAGATTATAAGAGGAGTTCCATGGTTAGACGGAGAACACACATTTGAGATTGATTTCCTTAGGTAATTTGATCCTCCAGAGAGCAACAACAATTGTCGAAAGAGTTTGGGCCAAAGAAGGGAAGCAAAGACAATGAGGGGCAGGGACAGTGATCCAGAGGAAGTTTTCCAGTTCCAAAGAGGCAACAACAAGAGGTCGAGTTATTTCCAATGAGGCTGCACAGGAAGCTTCAGAGGGCAATTCAATTTTGTTTTTGGGAAATGTGAAAAATCGGTTGCTCGATTCCTATTGCAGCAACTGATGTTAATTCTTCTAATTGTCAATTTGATGTTAATTTGATTAACCAATTTACTTGTTGTGTGCTACGACAAATATCGAATTAAATACACTACAACCTTCATAAATAAAAATTGTGAAAAATAAATAACTAAATACCTTGTAGGAGAGAAATAAACATCACACACATCTACACAGTTATTTTTGGACAAATGTTCCTAGAAAAACCCAGTGTGGGAAAACCAGTGCAACAACTGAGGGTTTGTATTATTAAGTAGTAGTTTTCTAAATACAATCTCTGGATGCCTTGCTGGCTATCCAATACAGAGAATATGACTGACAGAAGATTAGTGAGAAATACCTCACACTATCACTGGCGATCCTGACTACTCCAGCCACAGAATGGCTTGTCCCTTGCTGCCTCCACGCTGCCTCTGTGTAGGCCCAACGTCACAACTTCTAGGGACAACTTCACCCTTTCTGCTGGTCGATTTGCCTCTAAGACTTCGATTTTGTCCTCCTGGTATCACGCTCCGGCTTCCGGCTTCGTAATTCGTCCTCTCTAGCAAAAATATGGATCTCCTCAAGGCTCTGCACTGCCTCTGTGTCAGCCTACACTGCCCATCGTAGCCTTGGCGCTGCCTCTCCTGAATCTCTATTTGCCTCCTCTGTTGAGTATTCCCAGATCAGGAGAAATCTCCAACCGGAATTATCCCTGCCCCTCACTGTTGAAATCACTTTGAACTTCTCTCCGACAGTTGCTGCACTGCTCTCTTATGAAATTCGATCTTTGATCTCCCACTCGTTGTTTTCCAAATGCCCGTCAAGCCTCCTCTTATAATCCTCTAGTTGAGAACCAATGGCCCATATTAGATTCTAATCAATGGCTCAGATCAATTTTGGCTTGATCCTCGTCTTCTTCTAGAAGTTTCACCCATAGTTTGATTAATACCTTTTAATTATTTTAATTTCCTAAGTTTAGACTTCGAGACCCATTAGAATAATTAATTATTTTAATAAAACTATCTCCGAGTGGAATTTCCCAAAACATTTTTTGGGTATTGTGTTATACATGTGTCCAAGCTTTTCTGCAAATTTTGAGGGTTAAAGCACATCTGATGCTACCATAAATCAACACTCCCTCTTAGTGAGGAATGTGCTCTAGTAATTCAACCTGTTGTGGCATCACTCTGATTTTGTGACATCTCCCTCTAATTCAACCTGTTGTGGCATCACTCTGATTTTGTGACATCTCCCTCTATGTTGCTGATGTCTAACACCACTCTCCATCAACTACTGCACAAACAGTGCATCTGTATTGTTGTTGGCCCTGCCATTGCCAACACTGAATCTATACTGCAACTCCCTCTCAAATTTTGCATTCGTGCTGCTACTGGCACTACCACTCCCAATACTGCATCTACACTGCAACCTTCTCCAACTATTGTTGCTACTCGATCAACAACGGAAAAGCATCCAAAATTACTGAACAAGTGTTCAACATGATGCATCCGTTGCTCGAGTTCTGGCTGCTGCTAATCTCTGTGTTGACCCTCTAAAGCCTCTGTGTTGCTGCTGACTCTGCTCTGTGCCAACTGCACTGCTACCAACTATGCTCTGCGCTACTCAGTCTCTGGCGCTCCTAGCCACTTCATTTGTCACTCCGACACTCCTCTGCACCGACTGACCCGGTCCATCTTGCTACTTTTGATATGGGCTCCTATAGTAAGGTGTTGATCCAAGAGGTGGAATTCTTTAAGTATCCTGCCCAACCGCAGTTCTTTCAAACTACAGTTCTATATCACCCCATCTCTGGGCAATCATGGCAAACTCCTCATCGATTTGTGCGGATGGAGCCTTCGGATCATGCTTCTCATCCTTGTCCTTCTTCTCGAGAGGACACTACATAGCGTAGTGACCAAGTTCAACACACCAGAAGCATTTGATCTTCGAAACATCTTTCTTCTTCTTACGTTGCTCTTATTGCCCCTTAGATGCGAGGCTTGCATTCTCATCTTCCTCCTTGGGCTTTGTCCCATTGCTGTTGCTACTTCTATCAACCTTACACTTGATTAAGTCTCTCCTCATCTCTTCCTGTTGAAGAGCGGCCCACATCCCTTCCCAATCTAGCAATCTCTCTTTGCCCAGGATACTCTAGACAAACACTTGCCATTCTTCTGAGACTGAGTTTAGGGCCAACCTTGCCATCTTGGTACGCTGAAGTGTTGACCCCACAACTGCCAACGAGTCTTGGATCTCTTGAAGCTTTGTAAGGAACAGATCAATGCATTCCCCCTTTTGCATCTGCGCGAATCGCATCTTCTGCTCCAAGTACATCTTCCGCAGCTTGGAAGATCCTTCATATAGCGTGGCCAAGGCTTCCCACATTTGCCGAGTAGTATCCTTGTCGGCAATGTGACACACTACATCATCCCTCACTCCGTTGAGGATCAACCTGTTGGCCTTCGCCATCTCTGCCTTGTACTTCTTGAGAAGGTCTGGATTTGTGGGTACAACTACCACACCGTCGACATAGGTTTCGAGATCATGCTCATCCAGAAGAAATGAGATCCTTGCCTTGCAGATCACGTAATTGGATGCACCTTCTAACCGATCCTGATCTTGCAACCCATTAGCTGCCATCTCTGCCAACAAACTGTTGAACTACCTCCTCTCTCCTCTGCGTAGTACGAGGCTAGCCTACGCACTCCCTGCTGGAGTTACTAGATCAACTCCTCTTTGATGCTGCTCAACACTTGAGAAATCAGACTTTTTGGCTGGAAGTCCTTTGAGGAAGAATTCCCTCAACTATGTCTCTCTCTCCCACTGATGCTATTCTGCTAGCAACTACTGCAAAATATCTGCATCCCGGCTGAAGATCTACTCTGCAAGGAAAAATAAGCTGCTCCCTTCTACCTTTGGAGAGCTTTGATCTGGCCATCGAATTTCTCTGTCGACCCAATTAGAGAAATTGATTTCTTCTCAAAACTTTGACCTTCTGGCCCAAGGACTGTGCTGCTTGCTGGGGTTTCGACTTGCTGCCTCTATAGTAATTTCGAACTCCTCTTCCTTTCTACTTTTGAGCTCTTCTACTCACAATCTTTGCTCTGATACCATGTGAAAAATTGGTTACCCAATTCCTACTGCAACAATTGATGTTAATTCTTCTAATTGTTAATTCAATTAACCAATTTACTTGTTGTGTGCTACAACAAATATCGAATTAAATACACTACACCATACACAAATAAAAACTGCGGAAACTAAATACAGTACATGAGAGAAATAAACATCACACACATCTACACGGTTAGGTTTGGACAAATGTCCCCCAAAAAACCCAGTGTGGGAAAACCGATGCAACAATTGAGGGTTTGTATTATTAAGCAATATTCTTTTGAATACAATCTCTGGATGCCTTGTTGGCTATCCAATATAGAGAATATCACTGACAAAAGATTAGTGAGAAATACCTCACACTATCACTAGCGATCCCGACAGATCCAGCCATAAAATGGCTTGTCCCTTGCTGCCTCTACGCAGTCACTGTGTAGGCGCAACGCCAGAGTTTCTAGGGACAAAGTCACCCCTTATGCTAGTCGATTTTCCTCTGAGACTTCTATTCTGTCCTCTCGGTCTCACACCACGATTTTCGGTTTCAGAATTCAACCTCTCTAAAAAAAATACAAATCTCCTCAAGGCTTTGCGCTACCTCTACGTCAGCCTACGCTGCCTAGCATAGCCTCTGCACTGCCTCCTCTGCAGAGTATTCCTGGATCGAGAGAAATCTCCAACCAGAACTATTCCTGCTCCTCACTGCAAGAAATCACTTCGAACTTCTCTCTGACAACTGTTGTGCTGCCCTCTTCAGAAATTCGATCTCTGATATCCCACTCGATGTGTTTTCCAAATGCCCATCAAGCCTCCTCCTATAATCCTCTTGTTGAGAACCAATGACCCAGATTAGATTCTAATCAATGGCTCAGATCATTTTGTCTTGATCCTTGTCTTCCTCTAGAAGTTTCACCCATAGTTTGGTTAATACCTTTTAATTATTTTAATTTCCTAAGTTTAGACTTAGGCACCCATTAAAAATAATTAATTATTTTAATAAAACTGTCTCTGACTGGAATTTCCCAAAACGGTGGGTATTGTGGAATACATGTGTCCAAGCCTCCCTGCAAATTTTCAGGCTTAGAGCCCATCCGATGCTACCATAAATCAATGGGAAATTAATTCAACATCTAGAGGTCCGGTAAGTCTTCCAGAATGTCAGAGAATCATTTCTAGCAGCAGAGATAGGCAGAACGACTTGATCAAAGGTAGTTCTGGGCTAGATGTCCAAGGGTCTGCGCAAGCATTGTGCAAGGGGTCTAGGAGGATGAGTTTCTGAAGCCGAGTTGTGCTGAGGTTGCTTGTGGAGGAAGGGAAATTCCCTCGGATAATTTCGGCCATATTTTCTTGCTATGGATAGCCAGTTTTCGTCATCTTGATTGTACTCAGATTATTTCATTGCTACTTAGTAATAAAAAACCTCAATTGCTGCACTGGCTTTCCCAAGTTGGGTTTTTCTGGGGACTTCTGTCCAAAAATAACTTCGTCAAATTTATGTGTGCGTGCTAACATTTTCTCAGTTTCCAATGCTTTTATATTCCACAATATTTTTGTGAAGATTGCAGTGTGATTATTTTGCTGTTGCTGTAACAATAAATTGATAAATTAGTTTACAGTTAGAAGAAATAATTCTAGTTGCTGCAATAGGATTTTCGTAGTGAAATTTTCACACTAATACCATGTTGAGAAATCTAAAGGGGTACAATTAGGATGATTTCTCTTAAACTTGATAACTGCTTGTGATGTATTTTTACTTTTTCTAGATTATTAACTTCTTCTGTTATTATTATGATGTTCTTATTATTAAACAACTACCAAAAAAGGAAGATCAACAATGCATAAAAGCACAACATGTAGGCTGCAAGCTAGGGCGAAAACCTCTCCACTTGAGAGGAAAACCCACAAATCTTTTCTCTTCTTATGGATTCTTCAAATAATGAATTCCAAGACCTCTAGACCAAGACCAATACCCTTCCAAGATGAAGCCATACCTTCTTGATGATATGCTTCTTCAATCCAAGTCAAACCCTGTCAAATCTCTTCCAACTACACAACTTCGACCCCCAAATACAGAATTTCGGCCTCCACTACAGGTCTGAAATATTCAGCCCTTGCAATAGTTATTGCTTCCACACGTGTGAGCAATTTTAGGGCTTCCTTTAATCTTCGCTTGGGTTGCTTCTCCTTGTAGGGCTTGTAGGTGACCTAGGAGTCGTTTTTTCGACCTTCTTTATTCAATTTTCACAACTTTGACCTTGCAGCTGCAAAACCCTAGCCTTCCTTTCGCATGTGTGAGAGAGAAAGAGAGAAATAACCGATGAACTTTATCCTTCGTCCTTCTATCCTTCTTCACTTGCCTTTCTTATGCTTCTTCTTCACTTGGATGATGAGAAGTGAATGTCCATAGGAGGCCGAGTTCCCTCCTATATATAGGCTTCCAAGGAGGACGACATCCCCTAATGAGGCCGATTTCTTAGCTTCCAGGCCGACTTGGTCTTGGAGGATATTTTGATACTTTTAAATACAAAAATAATTTTCTTAACATGTTACAATGTGCCCAATGGGGTCTTCTTCATATGACAATGACTCTATTGACTTCTTGACACTAGGACAAACCCTAGAAACACTCAATGGGTGCGTGACCTCTAAATAAAATGACATTGAGCAAGAAACCCATGCTACAAAAATAGCAATAATAATTTTTCTTTCTTTTTACAATATACAAGAATTAAGAATACATTTCACATTTATGAAGACTGAACCTAATTACAAATTTCAACAAGTTGGGGATTTAAAATGGCAACCTTTTTGATGGGGGGATGATTAATGTACTGAACGTCACATTTGTTTTGAAAAAGACAAATTCTGATTGTGAAGGTAGGATGACAACATATTATATCCGCAGTGGACAAGTGACCGACATGTGCAAAATTCCACAGCTGTATGAAAAGTCGTGATGGCATGGAAGTGACTCAGTGGTTATACGGCAGTGATTATGCGCTGTACAAATATTTCATGTAGGACGACTGTCTAGTACGGTGGATTTATATAGTGCACAATGGCTGAATGTGTGTACAACTAGGTTTGCAACTCTGTAAGGCAAGTGTGCATATTGAAAGATGGAAAGCAATTGCAGGTAGGACAAATGGATTCTAGTGTCAAGTATGGCTATAAAGCGGATCACACGAATCACTTTTAAGTAAAAATATATGCACATGAATGGTTTTTGTACAGATGCACAATTAAAAAGAGTATACGACACATTGGTGGACTGGCCACTGATTTCTCTCTCTTTGTTTTTTGTAAGTTTGGCAATAGTGAGGCTACATCATGGTCATGTCCAAGAGTAACACTCAAATAGGGTGGTGAATTGAACCAATGACTTAACATCTAAGAGTGCCTTAGCAATGCACCCAATCACCATTTATCCAAGACCCCGTGGGACCACTGATTTCTCTCTTTATCATTATTGTTATTTTAGATTTTCACTGAGTTGCATATTCGATGATTTTATGATGGAAAATTTCTTTTGTGGATATGGCAGAGGACAGAATGGATGTCAGTGGTTGTTAATATAGTGCTGGTGGCTATACATATAGACTCATACACTTGATTGTACGGACTTGACAACGAAATGTATTTTTTTGTTTCATTTTTTTTCTCTTCAATTGGAATTCTGAACAACTTAGAGCTGGCCAAAGGCTCGATTATGGTCAATGACACGTAGTTTAGAGAATCTCTGAAATTTATAGGTCCAAAAGGTAGATTATAATGGCTTTGAGAGTGTTACGAAATGTCACTATAAAAAACGAAACTCTAATACGAAATGTGACTACCAAATATGGCTCATATATCAAATATCCAAATTATTTGGAATATAGAGTAATCCATTGAGGACAAAAATATTCTATATATATATATATATAGAATCATGTACGAGTATTGATATGATATATGATAGGAGAATGGAGCCCTATATATATAACTAACTGGAGTGCACTTTCACTAATAGTCATGTCCTTTGAGACACGTCATTTCGTTGTTACTTATTAATTATTATTTGATGTTATTATTTTTACATTCACTACTGAGTCCATATTTTCATTCCGGGATTGCATAATTCATTTCTTTTCAAAACTAGCAAAGAGGTTAGGTTCATTCGCACTATTATGGGTTTCGTAAATTTTCATATTGTTATTGGATAAGGAATGCTAGAGAGATGAGAAAAATGTTAAGGAGCGTAATGATAGATATGCATGGCGGTAATTAGGCACACTTTGAATCTCTCTGAACGTATTATTGCATATCCTTAAATAATATAGATTGTTTGAAGAACTGACCTATGATAACATATGCACTATTTTTACATCCAATTTTTATCATCAAAACAATCTGGATTATAAAACATAAGATATTGAGCATAAAGTAGCCCCTTGGCAAGGTACGTAATAGTAACCCATATAAGTAAGATTTTCCTTGAATGAAATTGCTACATGGAATTCTGTTCTTGTTGATGTATTTTCAGATGTTGATTGTGTATTGAAATGGCCTCTGAGCTTCATTTTGGTGATTGATTGCTATTTTCTTCTTTTGGACAAGGTCATTATGTTGTAATTTGTGGCTATGATATGGACACTAATGAATTTGAAATAAGAGATCCAGCAAGCTCTAGGTATGTTTTCTGTCTATTTTATGAATTCTATTTTGTTGTCTTCATTCTGGAGAACATTGATAGCTTTTGGTTATTATTCAAAATTGTTCCTATAGACAAATTATGCGAATCTTCATAAATTGTGTTAATCTACTCATGTGCACAAACCTCAAAGTTAAAGATTATATTCCTCCTTGTAGTATGATGTTGGAGGATTGTTGTGTTATGGAAATTTATCTTGGATTGTATATGTGACTGGAGAATTTACATGTATTTGGATAAATTGTATTAAGCATTTTGTTAAACACCTTTCTTGTTGCTAATAATTTCCTAATTGAATACTTTATAACTTTCCTTCCTTCTGAACCCATGTAGACTTTGATCCCTCTACTGCAAGTTCGGTATTTGTTTGAAATTACATACTTATATTCCACTCACAAAAATTTCAAAACTAGATAGCATCTTACTCCCAGTTCTTAACCCAAGTTGACTTTGATCTCTCTATTGTAAGTTCTACATTTGTTTGAAGATCAACTAATACTTGGATAGGATATTACTCCCAGCTCTAATCCTTATTCTGGAAAACTCACCCGTGCTACACAGAATGCCTACCAAATAGCACCAACCACACAAAATCCCACCAAATAACAGCATGACCTGTCAATTTAGTAAAGGTGAACTTCACCTTATTTGCATCCTCTATCTTGTCATATACAAAGTATACTTCCTTCTTGCTCATCCAATCCACTAGTTTCTCTTCCTTCAGACTTCGATCATAGTGCAAACTTCCACCTTGATCCCTTTCTTACTTCAAAAAATCTGATCAATTGGGCTGCAACCTCTTCCTCTTGCTTGACTTTTGGTTCTGCACTTTGGTGTTTAGTTCTCCACTCCATTGTCTTGTTTCCAATGTTAGCAATAATGTTACGAAAAGGGTTTTTTAGGTCATTAGAGTTGTATTTCTGTAAATAATTAGGAAATAAAAGTGTTATTTATATAGAATTTTTTGTATCTTGAGAAATTAATCCAATTTCAGAAATTTTGCCTCCTTCCTATAGGTTTGCTAGATCTTAAACCTGTGATTTTTCATCCATAGGGCTTGTTGTTACTCAAGCTCTCACCTAAAGGGAAAAATCCTAACCCTACTGGGAGAGCCAAGGAGCAAATTTTAAGCATGCCACTTGTTACTGTTCGAACTAGCAGGGATCCTAGGAGGGGTTCCTATGGAGCAATTACTAGGTCAAGTGGCAACAATGGACTAGTAGCCCACTGTCACCTCAGCTAAAGCTCCTTGCTCTTTACAGACTTTCACCGATGGGAGGAATCCCGATGTGATGGAAATCACTTGGAGATATATATCAATGGCATGTGTGTACAATGATTTCAAGAGCCTATTCAAAGGAGAGACTCTAATGATGGGGATTGCTTGCTTTAGAAGCAAGGTGAATGGCTGTCCAAGAAAGGCTAGAAGAAGACCTAGACCTAGGGTTGAGGAGTATTTCTTGAAGTGCCCTAGACCAAAGAATCCTAAAAGAATAGGGTTTCCAAGCAATCCTTGTGAAATTGGAGTGATAAGGTTATGGGACCACAAAGAAGCCCTAGGGGACCTAAACAAGGTTAAGGGTTTGGGATGAAACTTCAAACAAAGGGGCTTGACCAAGTGAGGGAGGAGAAGAAGGATCAAGATATTGGATTCGACTTGAGACTTTAATATAATGATCCTTGATAAAGCCACTAACCAAAGGATACCTAGGGAGAATGGTATGTGAACTAGGGATTGCCAAAACTCAAGATTCCACCGTCGGAATAACTTCAAAATTGGAGGATCTCTCAAGGCTAGTCCAACACAACTCTAGACCAAATTTCATCAATTTTGGATGGATACAAAATATTTCGTTTGATGCCCTAGGAAACCTACTAAGGTTACAACTTGCAAAAGAGAGAAGGAGGTGAGAAAAATCTTCATTTTGGTGATCACCTAGGACTAGACTAGTGCCTAGCCTATTGGGAGAATGGAGTAAAGGATGAGATTGATTTTAGGGTTTTTGCTCTAACAAGGAGCCTAATTGTTAAATTATGGTATGTTCTATGCTTAGAGCAATTTACTTCTTTTTTTCTTATTAACCGCTGATTAGCAATGGCATATACATTAAGTAAAGTGCAGATAGAACATTAAACGATTGACAAAAAACAAGCCAAGACAAGAGACACAAGATGTGGTGGCCAGCCAGGGACATACCCCAATGCGGGGAAACCCTTTGGTCAAATCTTCTTTTATCTTCAATAGTTCAGCAGAGAGAAATAGTACAAAATCAGAATTCTGTAATTTTATATCAGCAGTAGAAAACCCTAAATCGGCAAAGCCAAACTTAGTCAAACGAGATGAAATTGACCTCCAATATGCTTGGTCAATTTCCCAGTCAACTAGTCTTCGAAGAACCTGAAGAATCAACCCTTAAACGGCCCCAAATACACAATCAAACTACAATTGACGAAAGTCAACCTGCTGCCCCAAGCTAGGGCAGTCAACGCTGGTCAAAGAGACCTTCAACAACTTCTGTGTCCTCCTTTTTGCGTTCTTCTTGCCCTACTGTGTCCTTCTTCCCATGTGTGAGCTGCTCCTTGTGTAACCCAAAGCTAAGGGGAGAGAGAGAGAAGAAATGAGTGAGATGAGATGATGATAAAATGAATCAACCTCACTTGTATTTATGTGATTCACTAGGCATGTGTGCCACATATTTAACCACTAACCGACCTTGACAATTTGTCAAATAAATACAAATAAATTCATATCTCCATAAATACTTGTTGGAATCAGATGATCTTTAGATCAATCCTACACCTCTCAACAAGAGGAATCTAGGAAAAATATCAGCTACCATAAATAAGATGACCCACATGGAGTTTGGCCTTAGTTGCCAATTTTAACACTAATTGCAGCTTCACATGCGTTAATGAAGCAACTACCCTGTTACAACAAGGATTTATACTTCTATTTTTAAAAATAATGGAGTTTCAAGGTTGAATCTTCAATGATAACCCCTAAGAACATTCACTTTTCATGCCCAATGGGTAACACATGCAATAGATCAAGCCTACTTAGTGATTCAAGATTTTCGCATAATTTTAGAGCACAAGCAGCATCATGATGCAGTATTCCGTACATCAAACATAAAATGAAAATTTCACATAAGAGAGAAACTTACATGGCAGAAAAAGTATATCCATCCATTATATTTGCAAGAGAGAAGCTCGAAAATAGAATAACATCAATCCAAACATCGAAATGCATCCAAGAATCTCCAATTTGTCATCAATAGCTAATTCAAAATTCTGAAGAAGAGATACCAATCCAAATCCAAGTGATGATCAAATGAAATGATCATTACATCAATATATATCCTCCCTAAAGGGTTTGATTTTCCTAATAAGGCTTAATAATGCCCCAACTAATAAAATAATGTGCTAAAATAACATTCCTTGGTGACAAGCCCACCAAGATAGCTCCATAATACAAAAATAAGCCTCCCAAGAGGGCAAAATAGAAGATACAATAGGTCGAAGGGCCATTTAAGAGGCCTAGTGGAGCCTAATGTGTGCCAAGATGAATGAATGAGCTCCAAACATAGTGATAAAGGGGGTGGCCCCTTGATAGCCAAGCAAACAATATGTGATGTACACAACTGGCTATGGGGGCACAAAGCATGCTCATGGGTCTCCAAATGGATCAAAAAAGCTAGTATCCCATCTGTAATGGCCGAAAGAACAATGCAAGCCCTCCCATTATCTCCCGTGACAAGACACATCCTCATGTGGGCCCTGGATCAGTTGGAATGTGTGTGGTGCAGGAGTGGAGCCGGCTGGGCAAGGTGGTCTAGATGCATTATCATCGTCCAACTGGTGGAACATGAGCAAACCATGAGTGAAATTGAAGGACCCCATGGAGTGGTAATCTGCTCTTTGCTATGGTGGAGACACGTGGCTCTCAACGCTCACCCTACAAATGCCAATATGACCCTCTGGGGGCTTGGACCTTGTATAGGGATACCAAACACCAAATGAAGACCCACCTGCAATCCTGTATAAGATCCAATGTGTCCCCTCACCTTCCAATACAACCAAACATTAGTGCAATTGAGTAAATGAGCTTAGAAATCATGGAACCAAGTGGACACTTCATAGTGGCATGCCCTTCCATAATGGGCTTCAGAACATACAAGTGTCCCCAAGCTCAAGAAGAAGGTTAACCAAGGACCATAATAGGTGCTTTTAGCCTCTAAGGGGGTTACATGTCCATGGTACATCCATGAAGTGGCAGACGATATGTGAAACAATGATGGAATTGAGTGGGGCATTAGGGGAAGGCTCCAAGCCACCTGCCATAGTGTTAGCACTTGAAATTTCACCTAGGCTGAGATAGACAAATCTCAAGGCTACATCAAACCATTCAGCCTCGTAGCTAGCCCTACGAGGCAGGAGAAGGCTCTCTCCGGTCAAACTCGGTGGATTTTTCAATAGGATGAGTTGATCAATTAGAAACACTGATATTAGGCTAGTAAACTGATAAGGAGGGTTGATTTAAAGTTTTTGGGGTTTTTGGTGGCAATTGGAGGGAGTGCAATTCAGGGTGCGGGGATTGAGCTCAGTTTTGCAGGTGGGTCTTTGGGGCAAGGTAGGAGTTTGTGCTGATGCCTTTAGCTGAGATGAATGATCAAGGAAGAAAAAAGAGAATCTAAAGAGGGAAAACAATGACTTTGAATCCTCCCTAGACAGTGGAAAACATAAACATTAAACAAATTTGAAAGCTGAGCATGGCAAGCATGAATTCAAACTTTATCACTTC
>APFE030226492.1:96501-112649 GCA_000404065.3 Pinus taeda | reverse complement strand
AGAGAAACTTGCTGTCCTTGGTCCACATCCGCTAGCAAGGTCACTCCATTCATATGTTTGATGGCAAACTTGAGGTGAGAAAAGCATTTGACCACTCACTTGTCATGAGGGGAATAGAAGAAGAAAGGCTTCTCAAGCTGCAAGGTACCTCAGTTCATGCACAACATTTCTCATACAATTCTCATTATGAAGAAGGTACACTCCCATCAAGTTTATTATGGCATGCTAGATTTGGACATTTGAACTATGATAGCCTCCGCTTGTTGAAGAAAAATGGTGTTGCTGGTTTGCCTACAATTCCTAGGAAATTTAAGCAAATGTTCCACTAATGAGCAAATTGCAGACATCTTCACCAAAGTGCTTGGAAGAGAAAAGCTTGAACGATTCAGAATGATGCTTGGACTCACCAACATCCCTTCAGATTAAGGGGGGGAATGTTGACACCTAATCATCAGGATTGGGTGAATAAATATAATTAATGTAAATAGATAATAAGAAATATGAACAGTCATTGGGAGATGAAGTGAATAGTCTCCCTCATGTATATAATAAAGACCAACCTAAAGGAATAATATGAATTGAATTTTGTGGAGTTACTACCTGGCCTGACACATTTCCTAGGTCAAATTATTCTTCCTGGGGCCTGCACAGTAGGTGTTCTTGGTGTTGAAGAATATAAGGTAAAACGACATTAATGATTCTTCTGAAAATGCTAACTGCTTGAGATACCTTTTTACCTTTTAGAATTATCTTCTTCTTCTTATTATTATAGTGTGTTCTTCAATCATCAACAAGCTTCCAAAACAAGGAGATCAACAAAATAAAAGTACACAAGATGTAGGCTCTAGGCTAGGGAAAAACCTCTTCTCTTGAGATGAAAACCCTTCAATCTCTTCTGATAGATTCTTTTATTGACGAATACCAAGACCCTTGACAAAATACTTTACTCAATTCTTCTTCAAGACGCTTGTCACGATCTCTTGCACTCTTCAGCCTTCACCATCTTCCTCCTTCGCATTGTATCACTTCAGTTCTTTTGCGCACTGTTATTACACTATCACTAGGAGAGTCTCAGTCTCCTTTTTATTTCACAACCCTAGACATAGTCCTTGACCTTCATTGATCTCTTCTTTCAGTCCAAGATAGCCTCCTTGTCTTTGTTCTTCTTCTATCACCATTCAACGCTTGATATAACCCTTAACTGTAGCTGCCAGTATCTTAGAACAAACTTCGATCCTTCGCTTAGATGATAGACTTAGCCCGAGAACTCTTAAGACATTTACACACCTGTAGTCACCTTCCTTCTTCACTGTAATGCCCTTATCTTCTTCGCTCTAATATTCGTATTGTTTTCAGATCAGAGATGTCCGAATTGCTTGACGATTATGAGGTGAGGTCACTCTATATATATAGTGACTTATGCTTGTCATTCAGGCCAACATGAGATCCTAGAGATAAGCTGACACTACCTTAAGGAGAATATTGCCCTTTTAGCCGACTGCAAGAGAGATAGTACAATGTCTTGGAGTGTAACTTTGACATGTGTAACATGACTTCATGACTTCTTAATTATATTCATAACATGACAACAAAACCTAAAGACATCAAGAAGAAGTCTTTGACCTATGAAAAACACTTCTTGTTCATGAAATCCATGGTGCTAGGAATACAATAAATACATTTGTTCCTTCTTTACATGAAATCATAATTATAAGTCATTATGAAAACTTAGTTACACCTTTCTTCAACATTGGGCTGCACATTTCTTGGTGGAGTTGTATGTGGAGAAGGCTTGGCGGAGGGATTTTGGGGCTGGCTTGTTAGGTGGTGCAAGAAGGCTTGTTGGGAGAAGTTTCTCATCATTTTGGAGGGGTTGCAGAGGCTGATTTCCTGTAGGAAGAATTTTCCAGGCAATGGAGGAACTCATAGAAATTGGGGGTGATTTTGGAGTGTCGGAACTAGACCAAACCTTTCCTAGGTTTTCTTGGGTGTGTGGAGGAAAGTCCCAACTTAATTTGGCAGAATTTTCTGAGCACTTTTGGAGGCTCAAACAGGTGTTTTTTTCCATCCAGTAGCTGTAGAAATTCCAAGGCAAGGGTAGTACATTGAGGAGAAGTCTTTCCCTTGCATTCGGGCATTAGTGCAAACTACGGGTGTTTAATTGCTGTCTATATATTTGTGTTACTTGTGTGTTTTTGCTTAATATCACTTTTAATTCCCTGTTAGGAACATTACACAAGGTGTGGACAAGGGGAGGGGGAGGCTAACTCCTTATGAACCCAATGGACAAATGTTGACCCAGATGGAAAATGTAGTAAATGGGGTTATAATGAGCGGAGGGGAATAACGTATATGGGGTTGGGAAGGGGGACAACGTAACCAAAATTGAGGTTTCCCATGTAGTGCCACTCCTCAAGCTAGTAGCCAATAAAGGAGATCCCACGGGAATAGAGAACAAAGTTAACCGTCAAATTGAACAGAGGAGACAAGAGTGCAAACTAAGCCCACTCTTTCCTCTGAATCCCCCCACTAATCCATCCTCAAAAGTGTCTGTTGTCGCATAAAATGTCTAGGCATTGCGACAACGGCTTAGATCGGGGGCTGTCACCTTGATCCCCAATCTCTCCGTTTAAGCTGTCTCCCAACAACAAGCTAAGGGGGGTAGACCCTATGGAAACGGAGTGAAGGATAACTAGTTGGGAACCAACCTGTTCGGGAGACACAGTCAAGCGACCGAGTACTTGTTTTAGATTTAGCAAGACTTATAGGATTCAATTGTATTTAAACAATTGATACTAGTGCCTTAAGGAGTCAACTATCTTGCTAGGAAATTTAGGACCAAGTAATTGATGAACAACTACTGTTTGGATGAATAACAACCTTATATGAAATGCAAATCCTAAAACTAATGTGAGATGTAGAATCTTGGTTAATTTTAGTTAAATGCCTATCTAAGCTTTAACCCTTCGATCCTTTCTATATTGAACCTCGGCAGTAGTACCTCTCGGTTGGAGACAGATATTTTGGCTAAGTCACCGGATGAACGATCCCACTGCAACAACACAACTTTTGCTGCTCTGCGTCACACTGATAGGGACTGTGCCACCCTATCCAGCTCTCCAACTCCAGTCTGTCCCATGAAAAATCTCCTAGCACTGCCTCAAGGCTTTGCTTCAGCCTCTTTAGACCAGTGTTAGCCTCTCTGGGCTCTATGTCAGCCTCTGGAGCCTCTGCGTCTCCTACGCTGGCCCTCTCTAGCTCTACGCAGCTTATGGCTGCCTCTGCATGGCCTCTGGTTGCCTCTGCATGGCCTTTGGCTACCTCTACGTGGCCTCTAGCTGGCTTTGTGTCAACCTCTCCCGGCTTCTGCGCTGATCCTCCTGGTACTAACTCTGCCTCTCTGCTATGTATTCATTGCCCCTCAACTGCAACTCAGATCACTCATTCAATTTCCTCAACAAACCCTGCCCCAGAAAATCGAGTTCTTGATCTCTCTCGGTGTGTTTTCCAACTGACCCTCAAGCCTCCTCTTATACTTTTCTCATTGGTCGATCAACGACCGAGATTAAATCTCTAATCAACGGCTAAGATTAGATTTGGCTTGATCCATGACTTTTAGACTATTCTAAACCAATTTTTTTTATATTAATATCCATTAATATTTTATTTTTCCTAAGTTTAGACTTTGAAACTCCATTAAAAATATTAATTATTTTAATATCTCCCAAACTAGTTAGATTCTGCCTAAACCATTTCGGGGTCTTGGAGATCTCATGTGCTTTAGCCTATCCACCAATTTTCGTGGCTAGAGCACATCCGATGCTACCCCAAATCAACACTCCCTCTTAGCGAGGGTTGTGCTTTAGTAATACTTCTCACTGAGTATCACCCTGATCATCCAGCATCGGTCCCTGTGACGATGCTAGGCCTTCCCACCCAACATCCTCTGCACTGTTGCATCTTGTACTGCTGCTCATGGCCCTGCCACTGCCACTGCTGCATCTATACGACAGCTCCCTCTGCATCTGTGCTGCTGCCATGGCCCTGCTACTGCCACTGCTAACTGCTGCACTGCAACTCAGTTACTGAGAAGTAAGTAACTGATCCTCCCAACTTTGACATCTTTGTCAGGCTAGAGACGCTCTCGATGCTGAAGCTCCCTCTGTCGCTGACAAGTGCTACCTCTATTGACCTTTGCACTGCTGGAACACCTCCTTGCATCTCGCACTGTTGCCTCACGCTGTCCCGGGACTCCTGCACTGTAGCACCCTCTGTCGCTCCATCCTTATTCGTCTCTACCGACTTTGCTAGTCCTGCTACTCCTCTTCGAGGCTCCTGTAGCTAGGTATAATCCAAGAGGTTGGGTACCTCGAGGATCTTGCCCCTCATTGTCTGTAGTCCGTCTGACTACAGCTCGATGTCTCCACGCTTCCTCTCAAGTGGCGCATGAGCACTCATGGCACAATCGTCCTTTGTCTTTGCTTCTTTTTCTGCCCTCGCTGGCGCTGCCTTGGTCTCAGAAGCCTCTCCCTTTCTCTTCTTCCTTGGACACTGGTTTGCATAGTGACCCAGTTCCCCACAGTGGAAGCACTTGACCTTGGAGAGGTCTTTCTTCTTCTGTTTCTCCTTCTTTCCCACAAATGCTAGAGCAACATCCTCCTCTTCCTCTTTCTTGATTTTGACCCCCTTACTACTATTCTCTGTGTTGGTCAGTCGTCTGATCTCTTCTTGACAAATAGCCGCCCATAGTTCCTCCCAATTCGGAAGGTTCAACCTGCCCAGCAAGCTTTGGACAAATACCTCCCATTCTTCAGAGACTACATTCAGTGCATTCCTCACCAATATCTCCACATCTGGCGTGGCCCCTATGGAAGTCAGTTGTCCCCGGATCTCCGTCAATCCCCAAAGAAGATATCTATTTGCTTGCCCCTCTGCATCTGGTATGCCCGCAACTGAATTTCTAGAAGCATCTTCCTTTACATGGAAGTATGTTGATACAACTTCTTCATGGCATCCCACATCTCATTTTCCGTACCCTTCTCGGCAATATGTGGTACCACATGATCCTTGACACTGTCAAGAATGATGCACTTAGCCCTGGCCATTGCCTCCTCGTACTCATTTTCAGCCGGGTCAGCGGGATTGCTCGTTTTCAAGTGGAAGTGTTTGATGCGATACCTGTCTAGAATGGACAAGATTCTGGCCTTTCAGACTACGAAGTTCGAAGCTCCGTTTAGTCTATCCTGATCTCTTAGCCCATTCACTGCCATTTCGCTGCCTCTCTTTTGACTTTTTCGAGTCTCTCTACTTCCTTCTTGGAAGTCCTCTGATCGACTCATGCTGAGTCTCTCAACTTCCCCTTTGGAAGTTCTCGGGTTGACTCCCTTTGAGCCTTGATTTCCCTTCTAGAAATCCCTCTGCCAATGTCAAGATGCCCCACTCTGATCATTTGTGCAACTGCACCATTGATCTGGATTTCTTGGCTAGAAATCCTCGGCAACAACTCCCTCCTCCTTGGTCTTTCCTTGTTAGGTATTGTTTTGACCACAATACCCCACCAGCTTTGCTCTGCAACTCACCCACAACCTCCTATGCCTCAACAATCTGAAGGTCTGGGCCTCTAAGCTCTGCGCAATCCTGGCACCAACAAAATTTGCACCCCTTGGCCATAGCGTTGATCCTTCCTGACTGAGAAAGATGACTGGGCACTGCGTACTAGGCCTGCTCCTCTCTGCCTTAGCGCTGATCCTCCTCCTGGCTCGAACTGATGACGTAGGCTCTCTGAGTCACCCCTTCCTTGGTGCTTTCTGCTAGGAACAACTTTTGTCACTCGGGAAAGCTGTTTCTGTTGCTGTTGCTCTGCTCGACTAATGCCTGTAGTTATCCTGTGATTTGCAACCACGCTTTGATACCATGTTGGAATTTCTAAGCTTAACCCGTTAGAAATTCTTCCTGTGCTATCTTATTTATTTCTTCCTACTGGTTCAATTACTTAACAAGTTATTTACCATGTAAATACTGAAAATAAATACAAGCACAGTATCAACACATACAAATCATCAACTGAAAGTAAACAAGCACACAAGTGATGTTGTTGTTTTTGGACTAATGTGCCCGGAAAAACCCAATGTTGGAAAACCGGTGCAGCTATTCAGAGAGTTTTATTATTATGCAGTTTTTAGAATACAACCTGGGTGCCAGAAATTGCTCACCCAACAAAGAATGCCCTCTGTAGTATTACCTCTCAGTCGGAGATAGATATTCCGACTAAATCACTGAATGAACAATCCCACTGCAACAATGCAACTTCTGCTGCTTTGCGTCACACTGATAGGGACTGCATCGCCCTATTCGGCTCTCTAGCTCCAGTCTGTCCCACGAAAAATCTTCGAGCACTGCCTCTAGGCTTTGCGTCAACCTCTTTGGCCCAGTGTCAGCCTCTCTGGCCCAACATCAGCCTCTTTGGCCCAGCGTTAGCCTCTCTAGGCTCTGCGTTAGCCTCTAGAGCCTCTGCGTCTCCCACGCTGGCCCTCTCTGGTTCTGTGCAGCTCTTGGCTACATCCGTGTGGCCTCTAGCAGGCTCTGTGTCAACCTCTCCTAGCTTCTGCGCTAATCCTCCTGGTACTAACTTTGCCTCTCTGCTATGTATTCACTGCCCCTCAGCTGCAACTTAGATCACTCAATCAATTTCCTCAGCAAACCCTGCCCCAAAAAATCGAGTTCTTGATCTCTCTCGGTGTGTTTTCCAACTGACCCTCAAGCCTCCTCTTATACTTTTCTCGTTGGTTCATCAACGGTCGAGATTAAATCTCTAATCAACAACTAAGATTAGATTTAGATTGATCCATGACTTTTGGACCATTCTAACCCAGTTTTATATTAATACCCATTAATATTTTATTTTTCCTAAGTTTAGACTTTGGAACTCCATTAAAAATATAAATAATTTTAATATCTCCCAAGCTGGTTAGATTCTCTCCAAACCATTTCTGGGTCTTGGAGATCTCATGTGCTTTAGCCTCTCCACCAATTTTTGTGGCTAGAGCACATCCGATGCTGCTCGAAATCAACATGCATTGCTGCAACCTCCTTGGTGCCTCTCATACTACTGCAACTCTCTTTGCGCTGCCAGGGACTACTGCACTCTAGCAGTGTGCACCAAGGACACTCTGCTTCTACCGACATCCGCCATCTTGCTACTGTCTCTTCGGGGCTCCCGTAGTCGGATATGATCTAAGAGTTTGGGTACCTCAAGGATCCTGCCTCTCACCTTCTGTAGTCCTCCTGACTATAGGTCGATGTTACCCCACCTCTTCTCTAGAGGTACATGAGCACTCATAGCACAATCGTCATCATTTTCTACCTCCTTCTCTGCCTTTGCTGGCGTTGCCTTGGAGTCAGATGCCTCTCCCTTATTCTTCTAGTTCTTCCTAGGATACTGGGTTGCATAATGGCCCAGCTCCCCATAGTTGAAGCACTTAATCTTGGAGAGTTCCTTTTTCTTCCTCTTGCCTTGCTGCCCTGTAGATGCCAGAGTCGCATCCTCTTCCTCTTTCTTGACCTGGGCTCCTTTGCCACTACTTCCTGCCTTAGTCAGCTGTTTGATCTCTTCTTGGCGAAGAGTTGCCCATAGTTCTTCCCAATATGGAAGATTCGCTCTGCCCAAAATGCTTTGGACAAATGTCTCCCACTCCTCGGAGACTGCGTTCAGGGTGGTCCTCACCATTAACTCCTGATCCGGCGTGGCCCCTATCGAAGTCGGTCCCGAATCTCTCGCAACCTACTGAGGATGTGATCTATTTGCTCCCCCTTCTGCATCTGATACGACTGCAGCTGATTCTCTAGTAGCATCTTCCTGTGCAAGGAAGTGCCTTGATACAATGTCGTTAAGGTGTTCCACATCTCCTTTGCCATTTTCTTCTCGACAATATGCTGAACTACATGATCCTTGACCCCATGAAGGATTATGCACTTTGCCTTGGCCATCGCATCCTCATACTCCTCATTATTAGCTGGGTCAACTGGGATAGCCATTGTTTTCAAAGCTAAGGCCTTGATGCGATACTTATCTAGGACAGACGGGATCTTGGCCTTCTAGATGACAAAGTTGGACACCTCGTCCAACTTGTCTTGATCCCTCAGTTGATTCATGGTCATCTCTGTGCTTCTTTTTGACTCCTCTGAGTCTCTACTTCCCTCTTGGAAGTTCTCCCTTCGACTCCCTCTGAGTATTTACTTCCCTCCCGGAAGTTCTCCTCTAGACTCCCTCTGAGTCTTGATTTCCCTCCTGGAAATCCTTCTGCCAACTGTCGAATCGTACCTCTCTGATCTCCTTTTCTCCTGCAACACAGATATGGATTTCTTGGCTAGAAATTTGCCTAGGTAGCGACTCCCTCTACATTGGTTCTGTCCCATTAGGTACTGTTCTGCCTCAATAGCAACAACACCTCACCAACTTCTCACTCCAGAATCTGCCCACAGCTTCCTATGCCTCAGCAACTAAACAATTGAGCCTCTAAGCTCTGCGCAATCCCGACAATGGTTGAATCGCTCCGCTAGCCAACTGCGTCACTCCTACAAGGCTGAGCAGGATGACGTGGCCCTTCGGGAACCTCTTCTGCCTCTCACTGCTTTTGCGTTGGTCCCTTCTATGGCTTGAAATGATGATGCAGGCCCTCTGCGTAACCCCTTCTTTGCTGCTTTATGCTTGGGAACAACCTCTGTCACTCGGGACAACTATTTCTACTGCGAATTCTCCGATTTAAACTGTGCCTTCAGCTCTCCTGTGATTTGCAACCCTCTGATACCATGTTGAAATTTCTAAGTCTAGAAATTTTCCTGCACTATTTGGTTTATTTCTCCTACTTGTTTAATTATTGAACAAGTTATTTAACCATATAAATACTGAAATAAACACAATGCAATCTCAACCATTTACAGATCATCAACTGAAAGAAATAGACAAACACACAAGGGACATTGTTATTTTTAGACAATCGTCCCCGGAAAAACCCAACTTGGGAAAACCGGTGCAACAATTCTGAGGGTTTTATTGTTAAGCAGATTTTCTTGAGTACAATTGGGTGCTAAACTGGTTCACCTTACAGAGAAATCTATCTGGCAGTAATACCTCTCTTCGGAAGCAGATATTCTGAAAGTGTGCTCCACGAAACTCTCTCCAGCAGTTCTCTGAGGCTCAACGTCAGCCCTCCTGGCCTCTACATCAGCCCTCTGAGGCTCGGCACAGCCTCTCTGGCCCTCTGCGTCACTTCTGCAGCTTCTGTGTCACTCATGTAGGCCCTCTGGCCCTCTGCGTAGCCACTGGTGGCCTCAACGTGGCTCCTTCTGGCTCTATGTTTGCCTCTCTGCCTCTGCGCTGGTCTTCCGACATTATCTCTGCCTCTCTGCTATGCACTCACTCCCCCTCGCTGCAGCTCTGGTCACTGATTCGATTTCTCTTAGCAAACCCCGCTCTAGAAAATTGAACTGACTGATCACTCTGGTGTATCTCCAACTGATTCTCAAGCCTCCTCTTATACTTTTTCTGTTGAGTCTTCAACGACCGAGATTACAACTCTAATCAACGACTAATATTAGATTTGGCTTGATCCATGTCATTTAGAACCTTCTAACCCAGTTTTATATTAATACCCATTAATATTTTTATTTCCTAAGTTTAGACTTAGGAACCCATTAAAAATATTAATTATTTTAATATCTCCTTCATCGGGTAGAATTAACCCAAACCATTTCCGGGTCTTGGAGATCTCGTGTGCTTTAGCCTCTCCACCAATTTTCATGGCTAGAGCACATTCGATGCTACCCCAAATCAACAGAAGAATGCTAACATAACATCCCTGAAGAAGCAATTGAAACTGCCTACTACTAAAGATCCCCAGGCAAAGGAATGAGGAGAAACATAAATGAAAAAAGAAGCAATGATGAACCTCCAGGTGGAATAGAGTTCACAAATTAAGGAAATGGAGGCAGAGATGGATAAGTTGATCAAAGAGAAAGAACAAAGTTCTCAACTTGCTATGGTTCCTCTTGATGTAGTGCCTATTGCATCACTACTTCAAACAGGTGTTCCTACAGTAGCTACAACAGTAGGAGCATCTTCCTCTACAACACCTCCCACATCAACTGCAGATGATTCAATCAAGCTGTCGATACAGGGAGAAGAAATAAAAATGTTAAGAGAGGATGTAAAGACCCTACAGGAGCAGAGTACTAGATATGAGAATTCTCTCCTGATAGAGATGCAGAAATCCCAGACTCTACTAGAGATTGCAGCAGATGGAAAAGGAGACTACCATGGTAATACCCTAGTCCAGGTTAAAGAGAACATTTGGAAAAGGATAGAGGAAGCTAGGGTAGAAATCTAGCCATCTATACAAAGTACGGTTGGGTAATAAACCCAATGAAGCTATAGAGCTCATCAAGTTCCTCAATTCCAAAAACAAGTAGGAACTAGAAGAACTAGAGATTGAGGACAAAGCTGAAACCATACTAGAGGTCAAAAAGGTGTTGAACAAGAGAAATTTGATCAGGCAGCTAGAAGAAAACTGTCAAATTCTGGATATTGGTGTACAAAGGTTTTTCAACAAGATGGAAGCTCTCTACAAAAAAGGACTTCCCAGTTTATTAGTTATAAATGAAAAGCTCAGCACAAGGTCAGATTATAGTCAGAAATTGCTGACCAAGGCTAAAGACGCTTCTAAATTTGCAGGAGGAAGAATCAACATGCCAAGAAAAGTGTTTTTAGAAGCATTGGCTTATGATTTGGACATCCAATATGAAATCAAGGATATCTTTATTTCCAAACCAACTTTTGCCAAATACACTGAAGTGGACGAGGTCTACAGGAAGTTACTCAAGACATCTATCCCCTGTGGACAACTTTGGGATAAACTATGCGAATTACTGGAGTAAGCAGGTGACTTGGTTGTACAACTCCGCATAAACAACACAACAGGATTTGAAGGGCCAGATATTCAACACTTACACAAATCGAGTGCCAACACTTCAAATAGTTCCAATTTTCCTAAATTTTTGTAATAGTTAGATAGATTCAGTTTAGGAATTCCTAAACACAACATGTCAGTTTTGACAAGATATTTTGTAAAGAACTTATAAATACTTATCTTTTTGAAGTATCAAGGGTTGATTTTTGTGTTCTAGAAATCTATTGTACTATTTCCGTTTGATGCGCTGATAAGTAATAAAAAGGATATTCTTCACAGGATTCATGTATTGGACTATTTGGTGAAGTGTTTATCTCACTGTTATGTGTTATTTCTTTGTTTGCATGCTTATGTTTTCTTAAATCTGAATTATTTTACAAAAAGTTGATGAACAAAATTTGTTGGAAAATAGACTTTGATTCTGGCTATGGGTAATTTAAATGTTTTCTTCTGATATCATGTTAAAGAATTTTTAAATGCTCTTTAACTTCAATTGAACCTATATCTTTTCTTCTATTTCATTACATTTAAACATAAAGGATCCCGTTAGTTCAGTGACCTTGCCCTGTGAAACTCCTTTGAAAATCTGAAACACATCCACGTTAAGTTGTAGACTCCATAGCCCATGGAGGTTTTAGGCATTTAATCAACCAGTCAATTTTAAAATCAAACTCTGAACTCTCAGAACTAGACTAATATCTAAATACAACGAAGTTAAATCAGATAGAGAGATGTCTCTCTAAAGTTGGCAGGGCTAGACCCCAACTTCCAAAGTGGTTTTGTGGTTACTTTTGTGGTTCTCTTTTGCAACCTCGGAAAATTACAAAGTGCTAACACCTGCGTCATATGCGTGAGGACTGTGTGAGAACTCGTCCCTGCCTTCACTGTCTGTTAGAGATTTCCCTCTGCGCTGTCTCTCTGATGCACCGCGTCACCTCCTCCTCAGTCTCTGACTGATGCTGAAACCCTCCTCTTCCTTCATCCTACAACTCTCCCTCTGAAATTGAAATCTTTCTCCTTGAGAATCAATTTCCCTCGGGTTACTGAGTATTTGTCTGATGTATCTCCAAATGACTCTCAAGTCTTCTATTATACTTTTCCTGTTGATGAATCAATGATTAAGATTAAGTCCCTAATCAATGGCTAAGATTAAAATAGACTTGATCCTCGTCTCTTAGAAGCTTCTCACCCATATCTTTATTAATACCCATTAATATTTTTATTTCCTAAGTTTAGACTTAGGAATCCATTAAAAATATTAATTATTTTAATAACTCATCATCTGGGTGGAATTTCTCGAAACGATTTCTGGCTCTTGGAGATCTCATGAATTCTAGTCCCTCCACAAAATCTCAGAGCTAGATCACATCCGATGCTACCCAAAACCAACACTCCCTCTTAGCGAGGAATGTGTTCTAGCAATGCCGGCCATTAGAAGCATCACATTGATCCATGACATCGGTCCTCTGCGCTGTTGATGCTCGACTTGCTGCCCCTCATCTATTGCGATGCTGATACTCAGCTTGCTGCCCCTCATCTACTGCGCTGCTGCACCCTGTACTGTTGCCCATGACATTGCAACTCTCACTGCTACATTTGTACTGCAATTTTGTCTGAATATGCTACATCATGCACCCATAGCACTGCCACTGCTAACTGCTGCACTGCAACTCCTTAAACTATCCTCTTCTGCTACTGAAATGGATTCTTAACCATCCCCATCTTCTACCTGAAATAAACAAACTTTGTTCTTCCTAGAGCCTTGGTGAGAATGTCTGCTACCTGTTCTCCTGTCAGGGTGTACCTCAATTGTATGACCCCTGGTTGGACACAATCTCTGACAAAGTGACACCTGATGTCAATGTGCTTCTATCGATCATGAAAACTGGATTCTTAGAGAGCTTGATGCAACTCTGATTATCACACAAAATATTGGTCGCTTCCATCCTTCTCCTGAATAGATTCATAAGCAATTTCCTAAGCCATATGGCTTCACACGAAGCTGTGCTAGTTGCCATATATTCATCTTCAGCTGAGCTCAGAGCTATGGATTTCTGTTTCCTACTACACGAGGAGGTCATTCCTGATCCAACGCTGAAACAGTACCTAGTGGTACTTTTTAGATCCACTGAACTTCCAGCCCAATTTGCGTCAGTGAACCCACTCAGCCTGATGTCATTGCCTTGGGTGTACATTAGTCCATGCTCGACTGTTCCTCATATATATCTGAGAACATGCTTGGCTACTGCCCAGTGCGCCCTCTTTGGTTCCACCATGAACTGAATGAGGGTGTTGACAATGTAACAAATGTCTGGCCTTGTATTGACTAGATACATCAGGGACCCTATGAGTTACCTATACAAGGTGGAATCGACTTCTTTATCTTCGGATGCATCAATCTTCTTCCAGTTGGTAATCATTGGAGTAGCCATAGGTCTACATTCCTGCATTCTAAATCTTTTCAAAATCTATGTAGTGTATCTCCCTTGTCCAAGGAAAATCCCACCCTTTCGCTGCCAAACCTCCAACCCCAAGAAATAATGCTTTCGTCCCAAATCCTTCATGTCGAATTCTGTAGCTAGGTTCTGCTTACAATCTTTGATGAGCCTGTCAGAAAAAGATCATCCACATATAACACCAGGATTAGAGGCTTATTCTCTACAACCAGATAGTAGAGGTTAGGATCTGCGTCACTCTTGACGAATCCCATCTTCTGCAAGTAACCATCAATTCGACCATACCATGCTCTATGCGCCTGTTTAAGCTCATACAAGGCTTTCTTTAACTTGCATGCATGAGATTTCTTCTCATGTGTCTCAAAACCCTCTAGTTGCTCAATTTATACTCTTATCACCCCGTTGAAGAACGCCGTTTTGGTGAATCTGCCACCCCATCTGTGCTGAAAGGGATATCACAGATCTAATAGAAGTATACCTGGCTATTGGGGCAAAGGTTTCTTCGTAGTCTATACCTTCCTTCGGAGCATACCCTTAGCCACAAGCCTGGCTTTGTATTTTTCCACACTGCCATCTACAGTGTATTTGATTTTGTAGATCCATCTTGAACCTACAACTAACCTGTCCTGAGGCCTAAGTACCACTTCCAAGACATCATTGACCATTATGGAACTGTAATCCTCCACCATAGCATCTACCCATACTTGATGCTGAACGACCTCCTGAAAACTAGAGGGTTTTCCACTTGGGCCACCAAGGCTTGTTATTTGTTTGGCTGTCTGTGCTCCCTTTTCTTGTTCCTGGGTGCACCAATTATATTGTTTGCGTCTCGTAGTATCTGTCGAAGGTTCCCGCTCATTCTACCACTGGTAGTGGGTATATCTATATGTTCCTCTTCTTCCTGAGATTCCACCTATTGTAATACCTCCGGAGCTTTGCCTTTTGGAGAAGTACTGGTGCTAGTTTCCACTGTGGCAGGACCAATGGATCATCCTTTGGATGCTCTTCGGAAGGCATTTGTCCGAATTTCCTGAAAGCTCTGTTCTCCATGAATTTTACATCTCGTTGAATTACGATCTTCCTATATCCTAGAATATAGACTTTATATGCCTTATCATTCTCGCTATATCCCACAAGATATCCTTTTTCCACAATCTGATCCAATTACTTCCTCTTTTCTTCTAGTACATGGCAATGTGCCAAACTCCCAAATATCCTGAAATGACTCACATCAGGCTTCTTACCGGTGAAGACACTCTTCGCAGTGATCTTACCTAATACCATGTGAGGAGTCCTGTTTTTGACATACACTACCGTGTTGCATGCTTCTGCCCATAGAAACTTGGGCATATCCTGATCATACAACATTGCCTTGACTGCTTCAACAATAGTCCTGTTCTTCCTTTCTGCTACTCCATTCTACTCCGGATTATAGGGGGTTGTCCACTCTCTTCTGATGCCTTCCCTTATGCAAAAGTCAGTGAAGACCTTGTCAATGTATTCTCCCTCCTCCATTGTTTGAGCATAATATCTTTATCCACTTTCCTGTTAGATTCTCAACTAGAGCCTTGAACTCTTTGAATCTGACCAAAAGCCTCATCCTTAGTTTTTAGAAAGTAGATCCAAGTCTTTCTAAAATGGTCATCAATGAAGGTGACGAAGTATTCAGCACCACTAAGAGCTTTTGTGGACATGGGTCCACAGATATCTGAGTGTATCAATCCCAGAACACTCTTAGCCCTATTGTTGCATTTGGAAAATGCCGCTTTGGCGTACTTGCCTAGAGCGCATCCTTTGCATACATCATCTCATTTGGTACTCAACTTTGGAACTCTTGATACTGCTCTCCCGAGAATTCTTAGAGCCCCATGGTGTAAGTGTCCCATCCTCCTGTGCCATAGTTCATTCAAATCTTTTTCCCCACTGCTACCTATCAGTGCTATTGGGGATTCTAGCTGTAATCTATACAACATGTTACTTTTGACTCCAATCTGGGCCTTCTTTTTCCAACTTGGGCATTTGACATATACTTTCTCCTTAACAAAGAAAACATCATGGCTTTGTCGAGAATGGTTATAGCAGACACTTGGGACATAAGGCTTTCCTCAAAGCAGCTAAGAATTCGTTTACCAGGAAGGAGCCTAAAGAGCGAATTCCTGGTGTCCATCTTCCGTATGTTCAAGGGGCCACGGATAAGATTGTGAGGGTTCTTAAGAAGCATAATATTCCCGCAACGTTTAGACCTCTTAACACCATTCATAAATCCCTAAGATCTGTAAAGGATCCCATCGACCCCAAAGATATGAAAGGTGTTTATATTATTCCTTGTTCTTGTGGAACCCCCTATATTGGTGAGACTGGCCGCTCCATTAATCAAAGGATTAGTGAGCACGCAGCTGACCTAAAGCATATGAGAACTAAATCTTCCGCGTTAGCAGAACATGTAGAGAAAACCAATCATCATGTCTGCATCGAGGAGGCTAGTGTGATTGCTAGAGTGTCTCAATTCCATCACCGGAAATTTAGGGAAGCCCTTGAAATTGAAAAAAGGCCGATCAATCTGAATAGAGAGGATGGCTGGAAGATTAGTAGTTGCTGGATCCCAGCCCTCTCCTCCTAGTTGTCTGCCTTCTTTCTCTCCCTTAATTTTTGTTTTCTATTAAGTTTGTGTTTTCTATCTATTTATTTATTATTATTAGTTATTTATTTATTTATTATTATTATTATT
>APFE030226492.1:21950-95927 GCA_000404065.3 Pinus taeda | reverse complement strand
AATAATAATAATAATAATAATAATTCATTTTATATACTTTTTAATTTAATTCATTTTAATTTTTTCAACATATTTGAATTTATTTATTGTTTGATTTACTTATTATTAATTTTAATTTTAGAAGAAAATATTATTAATAATAATTATAATATGTTTGACGTTTATGATTAACTATTAAAATTTCATTTTTAATTTAATTCATTTTAATTTTTTCAACATATTTGAAATTATTAAATTTTTGATAATAATAGTAATATTATTATTATTAAATTTCCTTTATCTTGGTCAAACTAGCCGTTATCATGTCATTTCTAGCTGTTATTTTTTAGCCGTTGAGTCATGGATTCTCTGCCCTCTCTATATAATGTGCTAAATGGGATCTGCTCTTTCAACTTGTCCTGACGATGAACCACACTGGATGGTTCGAAACGCGTCGACATAAGTTTTTCTATGTGATTTTCGCCGAAGATTCTTCAAAAAATCATAGCCCTTGTTTTGAAGCTGAGATACAGAGAGTAAGTTCATCTCCAATCCTGGCACATGCAACACATTGGTTGCTCGAAGACAACCCCCTGCTTCTGTTTGAAAGAGTACAAACACATTGGTACCTCTTCCTACAGGGGTACATTTTGACTTATTTCCCATGGTGATCTAGAAGTTCATTCTTTCTCCCTGATAATTCAAAAAACATTCTTGTATTCTTGTCATGTGCTAGGAAGCTGCTTTATCTATATACCAAACCTCAGAGGAGGCAGAACTCGCTAAGCAAGTGACTTCTTCTTCCAGTCTGGAAGCTAACATAGAATAATCATGATCCATGCTTCTTGTGCTCTCTTCTTCCTTTGGAGATCTGCGTGAGTCCCTTTGAGTTGATGCCCCGACATCATGTTCCTGACTCATGTAGATTCTTTAATCCTGTTGCCCGATCTCTGCTATGATACTATGTTAGAATTTCTTACTCGAAATTTTACTACAGTAACTGATTTATTTCTCCTACTTATTTCTCACAATAAGTTGTTTACAAAACACTTCAGTAAACATTAAAATAAATTCTGTTGCAGTTATCACATAATAGCATAGACAAAAATAATAATGATATACAATCACAAGAATCAATCACATCAACATAGTTATTTTTGGACAATTGTCCCTGGAAAAACCTAATGTGGGAAAACCGGTGCAACATATGAGGGTTTATTTATTATTCTTCAGCGCCAATCTCTTTACAAGGAATGATTTTGCAGTCTACATAGAGAAATCTTCAAGAAAACACCTGAGATAATTTTCCTCCTCAGCTAGGAGAAATACTGACATCCTAAAGACCCTTTAGTTTTCACTGTGTCACCCCTGCATCATCTGCGTGAGGACTACATCATCCCTGCGTCATATGTGTGAAGACTGCGTGAGAACTTGTCCTTCCCTGCACTGTCTCTCAGAGCTCTCCCTTTGCGCAGTCTCTCTGTTGCACTGCGTCCCTACTCCTTAGTCTCTGAGTGACGCTGAAACCCTCCTCTTCCTTCACCCTGCAACTCTCCCTCTGAAATCAAAATCTTTTTCTTGAGAATCGATTTCCCTCAGGTCACTGAGTATTTGCTCGATGTATCTCCAAATAAGTCTCAAGTCTTTTCTTATACTTTTCTTGTTGATGAATCAATGACCGAGATTAAGTCCCTAATCAACGGTTAAGATTAAAACAGACTTGATCCTTATCTCTTAGAAGCTTCTCACCCATATCTTTATTAATACCTGTTAATATTTTTATTTTCCTAAGTTTAGACTTAGGAATCCATTAAAAATATTAATTATTTTAATAACTCATCATTTGGGTGGAATTTCTCCAAACGATTTCTGGGTCTTGGAGATCTCATGAATTCTATCCCCTCCACAAAATTTCAGAGCTATATCTCATTCAACGCTACCCAAAATCATAATAAAGAACCATGAAATTCAAATGCCAAACACTTCAAACAATTCCAGAATTAAAATGAATTTTCTTAAGTGACCCCAATCCAGAAAACATTTCTTGTTTTCCTATTGTCAAAATCTAGAGATGATTTAAAAAATATTTAAATGTGTTTTGACTATAGAGAAATTTAAAATTTGTTACCCCTCAAAAGATTTCGCTTTTACGATTTAAAAAATCCCAAACCATTAACACAAAACCCAAAAAAGAATGGAAAAGAAGGCTGTAGGAGGAAGAAATAAAAGGAAAACACAACAGGAAATGAAGGAAAAAAGCAGACAGAGGGAGCAATGAAAATTTAAAGGGCCTCAGGCAGCGAATGGTAGCCCAAGAATTCCATAAATTTATGAAATATATATATATATATATATATTATATATATATATTCTAGAAATTTAAATTTCAAGCCAACATATTTCTTCTTTAATTTGTTATTAGAAAAACCTCAGATCTAAATTTGAAATCTTTAGATTGAAAATAATAATTTGTCCCTACAGAATGGTATTGAGGCTAGATCTTGCCCTTCAAGGTCTAGATCTTGCTTCAAATTTAAGTTTTCCTTCAGATCTGGACCCGCAAAACGAAAACAAATATACCCAGATTCCAGATATACAAAAATGAATAAAACCCCAGAAAACCAAGTTAAAAATTTTCAGATCTATTATTTTTTTTATAGATCTATGCACAAAGGTTGCAGATCTATCAGATCTGAGGAGTACGAGTCAAAATCCGCTCTTAGATTTGATAATCTAAGGATCTTACTAGCCAGATCTATCAATTTCTCTAGAAATTTTTTTATTAGATTTTGAAATTTTAGATAAATTTTGAAAAATAATTTATCGTTAGATAAATCCTAAAACTTATATGTGGTAGGCTCTTCAGAAAACATATGTTGAGAGTTGGCTGGTCCAACTGAGGACTATCCCCTAACGCTTAACAAAACCCTGATAGATCTCCTGTATACACTAGATTAACCATCAAACCAAGTAGAGAAATAGAACTACAATGAATTTTGAAGAAATAGAGATACTTGCTACTTCGATCAAAATTGAAAATGTTACCCTAGATCCAACAAACTGAATAAGATACCTGTATTCAGAGTATTCTAAGAGAGCTACTAATTGATAGTTTTCACATAATATTAAGCAAGAATTAAAACAATGTTACCATAAATTCATGAAGAGGAACACCACTGCAAGTTGAAAATCCCAAAGACTTTTGCATTAATTCCAAAAAGTATATAAGAGAGCTTGACAACTTAGTACACAATTCAAAGATCAGATGAAAAGATAGACTGACACCGACCTCTAATTCAGAGGTAAAATCTCCAATGGCTAGTTGGCTTGATCCCTCTCAAATAAATTTCGACCGTTCATAAAGATTTAGTTACTCTGAATCATCATCGTCGAAATTATTTAATTTTTGAGGAAAAATCGAATTTTTCATTTAATTGATTTTTAATTAACTCAAAATTAAGTATTTTGAGTGACTTTGACTTAACCACTAAGACCCCCAAGGGTCCAAAATATCTTGATTTCCTCCAATGTGAAAAATGCCGGGAAAAAATTGGGATTAAATTCCCAAAGCGCGTTTGTTTCATTGGCCGATTAAATTAGATGATTTTTTCCTTGTTGAAAAAGTCTGAATTAAATCGAAAAAGTCGGGATTAAATCGAGACTTTTTCCAAAAACTTGTGAATGAGGTAGTTTCTTTAAAGTTTTTATTTTTATTTTTATTTTTGAAGAAATTGGGATTTTATTAAAAAAGTCAAGATTTTTTTTAAAATGAATATTTTATATTTTTTCAATTTTGTCACGACTTTTTCAATTTCTAGACCCTTGCCGATTTAATCCCCATTTCGACTTTTTCAACATTGATTCCCTCAATATTCCCTTGGCCGAGGATCTCCAAAAATTAACTTCTTTAAAACCCACGAATTTCACCATTGGAGAATTTAATTTTACCTAGGACACAAATTAAATTTCTAGCTTAGGATTTAATTTAATTTTGTCAAAAAATTTAACTAATGAACTTATGAGGGGATCAATAATTTTTCCAACCCTTTAATATTTAGCCATGGTGTCTAATTATGAGGGACCATGCACTAAATATTTTTTACATGAAGATTTTACAATTTAATACATGAACTGGGAAACACCCATTCGTTATAGACCCTCAACATTTCCCCATTTCTGTGACACAAAATATGATCTAGTAAACGAATTAATTTGTAATAAAATAATTTAGCCAATTAGCTAGGATTATTCCCAAATTACTTTCACAAAAGCTTGATAAAAAACACTACGACTCAGTTAATATGTTGACAACAAAATCCACCTTAATTTTGGGGTGAGGTTGGTGGGAAAAACTCTGCCGATCATTTGTGTCTAAAGACACAGATGAATCAGTGAGACAAAAATTCTCTTAAGGTATAAATTGTCATCAAAATACTATGCTTACCTAGGTTGTTACATACATGATGGTCTTACTAAGATCATTTACATTATAACCATGCATAATGGGTTTACATATTTAGCAAATTGCCGACTGATGATGAAATTTGAATGATGTGAACACTTGAATATGATAGATCCCTTTTACGAAAAAATGGGTGTACTGCTATGGGTTTGTTAACACAGAGTGGTCAATAGTGTCCATGATAAGTAAACCAAATACCCAACTACACAATGAAAGACCATGCCTTTGGGGTTGGAAGGCTAACCTTCAAACATACGATCATAACAGATGGGCGAGGGAGCATATGGCTAGCTTAGGTGGTAGAGATAATGGCACATCGAGCTATCTGGTGGTTGCAAGGGTCTACTGGTTGCCGACTGAGGATCTTCTAGGAGACAAATGTTCTCCTTTGGATGCTACCCACAGGTGGTGGGTAACACCACCCATTGTCACCTTAAAAGGGTTTGCCTCTCACCAATAAGATGACCAACTCCCTGAGACCAATTCTTCCCTCCACCATTCAGTCCAAAGAAGCTTTGCAACTACAGGTCAAAAGATTGTCCTCAAAGTCCACCTCTCAACTCGCATTGTTCCATAGGGATCAACCTCATTTCATGCAATTATATCTTCCCCAAGACAATTCACTTCTTAGTGATCTATTGCGTCGAAGAGAGGTAGAAAGAACTAGTCTGCACTCCTTTTCAAGCGAGAAATGAGTGTGTGTCACAATGATCCAAGACAATTTGACTTCCCTCTATTCATATGACGACATCCAAGTTGAATTTGTCTTAGTTATTACTCAAAATCCCTAAAATCATAGCTTCAAGAGTTCACAGGTTCAATAGATCATAAGTCCACCTAAAACATAGCTATCTCAATGTAAAAACATAACCATGTGAGTAAAAGGTCCTCCAAGCATGACGTCATCCTCCATAGTTAGAGATCTCCCTCAAGTAAGGTGCTAGAAATGGGACAAAGGGCGCCCCTCACTCCAAGTCATCTCCTCAACGTCAAAGGTGCATCCTCAAGCCATATTTCTTCTCAACCATACATCATCATGAATAAGCTCGGTGTCATCACTCTAGGCCATGCAAAGATGATGTGTTAGCCCACATGCATGACATCATCACTGAGAAGGAGAGTACCATCCCTCCAAAGTGATCCCTATGGCATAGTGCGAGTCAACCCTCCACCACTCAATCCAAAGAAACTCCGCAACTAGGTCAAAGGATTTTCGTCAAAACTTGCATCTAAACTCGCAATGTACCACAGACCACAAAGATTAACCCAAGGAGTCCCACACTAAATACCTTCCTAGGAACATGATAAGTAGACACCCCAGAAATATATTCAATAAAGTAGAATAATTGGTGAAAATGACATAGTAAGTTCAAATAACTTATGGCTGATTCCAAGGGGTTGAGATAAATCCAGAAGATGCTCAAATAGATTCCAAACACATGCTACCATTAATTAAAAATTTGTTGTTATAAATTATGGTTTGAAATAAAGACACTTTACAACATGCAAAATTTATGAAAACATTGATAAAAATAGCCTATAAATGATGATAAACAATAAAATATCAAAAGCTATTTGATAGGTAAACAAGAGAAAGGATCAAGCAAAATTTTCAATGGCTGAAATACACAAAATAGCTAGGAAACCCTAGATGTCAACCCTATAATTATGGTTGAAAATGCATAAAAGATGATATCTCACTTGATAAGACACCAAACTTATGTAGAAGACCTTCTGGAGGCTATTATAAGCTTCAACACTCCCTCCAAGCCTTGAAGGGATTCTCCACTGTCCCTAGCTTATCTTGGTACTTCACAAACTTACCTTTCACTAGAGGCTTAGTGAGAATATCTACCACCTACTCCTTTGTGGAAATGTACTACAATCTCAGAAGACCTCTTTAAACGTTGTCTCTTATGGAGTGATATTTGATCTCAATATGCTTGGACCTGTCATGAAACAAATGATTTTCAGAGAGCTTAATGCAACTCTGATTATCACAATGAATCACTGTTGGCCCCATCTCCAAAGCAAATAATCCTGCAAGCATCTTGCAAGGTCATACTGCCTCACAACTTGCCATACTTGCTGCCATGTATTGTGCCTTTGCTGAACTAAGTGCCATTGATCGTTGTTTCTTGCTATAACACGAGATCATGGCTAATCCCACACTGAAACAACATCCAAATGTGGATTTTCTGTCCATAGCATTCCCAACCTGTTAAAAATGTAACTAGGGTTGGTCTTCATAGTTGTCTTTGCACTTGTATCAATATGTATTTCATGTAAAAGCAAAACGAAGAAAAATAAATTGATTATTATTATTATTATTTTTCTAGTCAAAGCATGTTCTTCATGCTTCTAGGGATTATTGAGTCAAAAGAAATTTTGTCATGAGTCAATTTCCATTTGGGATTTTGTAAGAAAGAAGAAAAATATTTTATATTTGAGTCAGAAGAGTCAATTTGTCACCCACATGACCAAGTCGGTCCTGCCTGGATAAGTCGGCCCAAAAAGGCATCATCTTGACCTCCTAGATGTGTATATAGAGAGAGTGGTTTGACCTCATTGTGACACCAACTCACAACTTCCATTTTTGTGCCAAGAAGAGCAAGAAGAAGAGTGAAAGTCAAAGGAAGAAGATCAAAAGTCAAAGGAGAGAGAGCGAAGGTCAAAAGAGAGATAATTTTGTTATTCCTACCCTAAATTCTGCCACACGTATGAGATTTTTGAACTATTGCAGGACCGAAAATTTTAGGGTTATTGCAGGGGCCGAAAAACTCAGAGTTTGACCAAATTTTGAAGGTGTTGACCAACATTGACTTTGTTGAATTTAACTTGGTTAAAAAAGGATTGCAAGAGGGCTGACTTGGGTCTTGTGGGAGGTCTTGGATTTCTCACTTTGATCTGATTCTATAAAAAGAGAAGATTGGTTGGGTTTTCCCCCTTGTGGGGTTTTGCCTTGGCTTGGAGCCTACATCTTGTGTTCTTTGTCTCTTGTGATCTTAATCTTTTATGTTTTGGTAATTGTTTGATGAAGAAAAACATAATAAAAGAAATAAGAAGGCAACAAATATTGACAAGCAATTATCAAATAAGAGAAATCAACCCTAATTTGCTAGCCTATTGGTTTCTCAACACAACCAAATCAGAATCTGTGTACCCTTGCAACTCCTCTCCATCAACTTTGAGATATCTTAGTCCAAAGTCCATCATACCTCATAGGAGCCTCAACACATGCTTCACTACCACCCAATGAACCCATCTCAGCTCCACCATGAATTGGCTAAGTGTGTTCACAACAAAACAAATACCCCACTTAGTGTTGACCAGATACATCAAGGAACCTATCATGCCTATGTAGTGTGGGATCCACCAACTCGCCTTCATAAGCACTCAACTTCTTTAGGTTACTGATCATTGATGTGGACATGGACTTGCAATCCTCCATCCTAATAGCCCTCAAGATTTCGACTGCATACTTTCCTTCCCCAAGGAAAATCTTTTGGTTGTTGCCACACCTCCAATCCCAAAAAGTACTGCATCAAGATGATGTCTTTAATCTTGAGCTTTGAAACAAGATCCTCCTTGCACATCCCTATGAGTTTCTCCACATGAAGTACCAAGATGAGCAACTCACCCTCGACAAATACAAAGTACAAGTTTTTGAGATTTGTAGCTTGGGAGGTACTCCAAACCCTAGGATAACGAGGTTTGGAGGAATTAGCACACAAAAGTGACTTGTAGGCTTACAACTCAAGCTTGTGGGCTTTCCACCCAAGCATGTGCATGTGAAAACGTGATGAGGATTGAGGATTTGGCACATTGAGATAAAAGGGCATCCTTAGAGGAGCAAGGAGCAATTTGAAGCACGTGAAAAGGATGTGTCAATCATGAGATATAAATTTTTGAAGTTCAGTATGGGTGAAGAGACCTCCTAGTTCAAGTTGGCCAAGAATGGAGGTGCCCTTTTAGGGTTGTTCGTTGACACCCACATGAAGGATATAAAAAGAGGACTCATTGCGGCTTAAAGTCATATCCAAAGTGCATTCTCCATCGAAGAATTAGCTCTGAATTTGGACAACGAGGTAGAAGCAGGTTGCAAGGGCAAGGAGCACAAGTTTTGGGTATGTTTAGGGTGCAGATTCCTTGATCAGTAGGGCCGTATGTCAGAGGCACCCAACAAGAGGATTGGAGGACGTGTCTTGGCTTGTTTTGGAGCAGACTTATTTGCAGATCCTAGCTGTTGGTTCAAAGGTAAGTTTGGGGTAGTTTTGTGCTATATTTCATGTGTGGTTAGTCTCTATTATGGGCTGCAGGTACCTCTTGTAGGAAAAACATGTAGAGGAGGCTGTTTTGAGGGTCGTGAGGCCTAGTAAGGGTCCTCCCATCAAGCCACAACCTCTAAGATGAACATCACAGGAGAACAACTGTAAAATGCAACTAGAACAGGGGCATTCTCATGTGCTAGAGGCTGCATATGTTGCTGTAGGTGAACAAGTTGTCGTAGGGTGCATTGAGGTGGATCCTTAGGCCCTAGAACAAGCATTTTGGATGCCCTGTAGGACAACAAAAGTAGGAGCATGATTGGACAAGGGAATTCAATGAGAGGAGCAATGCGTTTGGGTGTTGTAGTAGCGTGACTTCAACTCTAACCAAAGCTCAAGAAAGCACAAATCCCAAGGCAAGGAGGCAACAACAGTGTGTTGCAGATGTCTTCTTATTGATGGTTGGATGCTAGAGGATGAGGTCTTGGAAGACGACATTAGTATTGGACACTCGTAGATTGTTGGAGGATAGCGTGGGAGTGGACCAAGTTGGCCCTAAGTGGCAGACTTGGAGCAACTTGAAGAACAACTTGTGGAGGATTGTAGAGGCTTGCTTCAAGCCCTAAGGAACAAGTCTCTTGAAGGACTAAGGGATTGTTAGAAGCGATAAAAGAAGAGCTCATAGGTCTGATCATTTAGGAGTAGTTTCCAGTGCTAGAATTGCCTTGTGGAGTAGGACGTCTACAACATAAGTTGAGCAGTCCTCCATGCCCTAAGTTCTGTTGACCACTACGTGTCAACGACCCATAGCAGTACACCCCCTTTTTCGGAAAAGGGATAGTGCCTGATCGATGTGTTTTTGCCATCCAGCTATCATTGTCAGCCCGAGGATCATGTTATAATGTAAACCCATTCTACATGTGTATAATGTAAATAATCTCAGCAGATCTGTGTTGTGTATGTAATTACCTAGGTAAACCTACTTTTTTGGTGACAATCTACATTCTGAGAAGTTTTTTTGTCTCACCGATCCATTCTCGGATGGTCAACAGAGTTTTCCTTCAGCCTTCCCCAAATCCGGAATGGATTTTGTCATTGGGATCGTAGGGGAGTCCTAGTGTTCTAGATCGAGTCTATGTAAAAGTGATTTGAGAATAATCCTAACCATTTGGTTAGGTTATTTTGTTACAAATTTCTTGATCTGTTGGATTATATTTGTGTTGCAAAATTTGGTAGTTTGTGAGGGTCTTTTGCAAATGGGTTTTCCCCCTTGAGATGTAAAAAATGTAAAATTCATGATGTAAAGTGTTTTGAGGGTTAGAAAAATAGTTTATCCCCTCATAGTTTTAATTAACTAAATTTTCTGGCCAAAATTAATTAAAATTCTGAGTCAGAAATTTAATTAATTCTAGGTCCCAGGTAAATTTAAATTCTTCGAAGGCAAAATTTGTTGGTCTTTAAAAAATTAAATTTTAAGAGGTCTAGGGACTAAGGTAAATTAATTATTTTGCTAAATTTAAAGCCTTTGGTCGTTGGGGTTAAGTGAAAGTCAAAATTTTGAGGAAATTAATTCAAAAATTTAATTTTTGAATTAATTAAAATGCATTTAATTGAAATTTTTGAATTTCCTCAATAATTTAATATTTTAACAGATGAGATTAAAAGAAATTTTAATCCTCATCAACGGTCAAGATTGCTTTGACGAGGATCACTCGAACTAGCCATTGGAAGATTTATCTTTAAATAGAAGGTCGTTTTTCAATTAGTTCATCCGATCTCTGGATCGTGTACTAAGCTCTCAAGCTTTCTTGTATACTTTTTTGAATTAATGCAAAAGTCTTTGGGGTTTCAACATGCTGTAGTGTTCCTTTTCATGAATTTGTGGTAACATTGTTTTAATTTCTGCTTAATATTATATAAAAACTATCAATCAATAACTCTCTTAGAATAATCTGAATACAGGTACCTCATTCAGTTTGTTGGATCTAGGGTAGCATTTTTAATTTTGATTGAAGTAACATGTATCTCAATTTCTTCAGAATTTTATTATTGTTCTATTTCTCTACTTGATTTTATGGTTGATCTAGTGTTTCCAGAAGATCTCTCAGGTTCTCAATGAGCGTTTGGGGATAGTTCTCGGTTGGACCAGCCAATTCTCAACACATATTTTTTGAAGAGCCTACTTCATATAAGCCTCAGGATTTATTTAACGATAATATTTTTTCTGCAGGGTGTTTTGGGCTAGTACCTCTCTAAAATTTCAAAATCTTTTAAATATTTTGTGGAAATTTTGATAGATCTAGCTATTAAGAGTCTTAGATTATCAGATCTGGGAGCGGAGTTGGACTCATACTCCTCAGATTTGATAGATTTGTTATTTATTTCTATAGATCTGGAAGTTATTTGTATAAATCTATTATTTATTTGTGTAGATCTGAAATTCTTGTTTCATAATTTTGAATTTTAACACTTGGGTTTTTGGGATTTTCTCTATTTTTGTACATATTGGGTATTGGGTTTTTCTTTCTTCACTTGTGTAGAAATAGATCTGAGAACTCAGCCAAGAAAATCTTCAGATCTAAGCTAGATCTAGACTTTGGAGGGTAAGATCGGGGCTCGAAGATTGTTTGTAGGAGTAGATCTGAGAAATCAATTAAATAAATCTTCAGATCTGAGCTAGATCTAGACCCTGGAGGGCAAGATCTGGGCTCAAGGATTGTTTACAAGAATAGATTTGAGAAATAAGCTAAGTAAATCTTTAGATCTGAGCTCGATCTAGACACAGGAGGGTAAGATCTGGGCTCAAAGATTGTTTGCAGGAATAGATATGAGAAATCAGCCAAGTAAATCTTTGGATTTGAGAATTTTCAACCAGATCTGGGGGTTTTGAGACATATCTAGGCTCTGGAGGACAATATCTTATCCCAAATTTTTTTGCAAGGCCAACCATTAAAGATTTTGCAATAAATCTGAAGATTTGAAGCAAAATAATTTTTTTCAGAACAAGGGTTTTAAGTTTTGGGGCACCTAAGCCAAAATCTGCCTTCTCCTAGCCCAACGCTAGTTCTATTGCGCCTAGTGCTAGCTCTCATTGGCGCTAGATTCCCCTTGCTCCATTTCTGATTTGAATATTTGATTTTTTGAAGCTAATCATTGGTGGGTTTTTGCAGAAAATTTTGTAAAACTGTGTTTCAGGTATTGAAATTTTTTGGCAACTTGGGCAAGTAATCTTCAAGGCCTAGGGCCTAAGGGTTTGATCTCTAAACCATCTTTTTCCTCATTGTTTGCTACAGAAGTCATATACCTTTCTAATAGTGGTGAAAAACACATCTAAATGGTTTGAAATTAACTAAAAAATTTGCTAAATACATTAATAAGTCATTTATGTTTGATGTGTATCAAAAATTTGGCCTAGATCTATAGTTTGGGTGACTGTTATCTTTGAATAATTCTGTTTCTGAAGATTGAAATATAACAGTGACAAAATTTCATGCGGGTTAGCCTAAAATTAGTTCCTAAGTTGTCTAATACATTAAGGAATTAATTTTTTGAGTTGGGCATTCATCATTAGGCTTATTTCATGTTTTATTTGCTTGCTGTAATAAGTATATTAGATCTTATATAATTTTAGAAATTACATCATAACAGGCTGAAATTTTTTGATAATTCATGTTGGCAAATTTGGAGAAATTTCGGTAAATTTTTTGCATAAAGATATCATTGATAACTTACTGTTTTCATTGTCATATTGCTGTTGTCATAAAGTTTTTCTTACTACTGTTCTAACAACTAATTTCTGAAAATTAAGTACTCTATCATGGAATTGTGACAAAATGCATATCTTTTGTTTCATAAACTGAGTATTTTTTGAGCATCTATTGATATTAATTGCAAAGAAGTTTTTTGTTCTCTTTGAGCTATAACTGTATCAGAAAGATTTGAAATAAGCTTGTGTTCTAATTGTAATATCTTCAAGAGTTTATTTTCTAAGTCTTCATCTAAAAAAAAGGCGAGCATTTCATTTGGGTTATTGAGGGCTTTTGCGGCATAAGTGTTTTTCCATTCTTAAGTCTAATTTCATCTCATCTTCTGGTGCATTTGCATATAAGTTAACTTCACATAGATAAAATTTACTTCCAAATGTAAGCTTGGTTGATAGACAGATAGATCTCCATTTGTCTTTTCTTGAGAAGCCTGTTTTAATAGTACTTAAAACGGTGACCTTGCAGTTGTTAGAGCCACAGTTCTCTGTAGCGCCGGAGGCACCGAGTATGTTAGAATTTCAGGAGAGGTATCGTTAATTACACCTTAGTGTGCTTCTCCTGATCTTCTTTCTGGCAATTATTACGAAATTAGGCTCAACACGGAAAGGATTGAAGGGTTCACATTTAAATAGGCATTTAACTAAAATTAACGAAGATTCTTGCATCTCACATTAGTTTTGGATTTGCATTTCATATAAAACAGTCATTCATCTAAGCAGCGGTTGCTAAGCGATTATTTGGTCTTAATTTCCCTAGCAATATCGTTGACTCCATGAGGCACTAGTATCAATCGTTTAAAATCTAATCAAATCCTATAAGTCTTGCTAAATCTTAATCAAGTACTTGATCGCTTCACTGTGTCTCCCGAACTGGTTGGTACCCAACTAGTTCTTCTTCATTCCACTTTTCCATAGGGTCTACCCCCTTTAGCCTGCTGTAGGGAGACAACTTAAACGGAGAGATTGGGGATCAGGGTGACAACCCCGAATTTGAGCGTTGTTTAGGTGCCTAGGCATTCTGTGCGACAACACGTTCATTGTTGGATAAACAACATTTGACAATGATATTGGGAAGCCCTTCGACCCTAAGTGTGTCTTCATCGAGCAACACAAGAAGGCACTAGTGGGAAGAAAGTTCCAAAAGAGTTGAGGAGCAGCATGTTGATTAGTGGTTGTCATTGATGTCAACCCAAGCAACACCAGGGGTTACCCCAATCTTTCATGGGCATTTTGACTTAACAACTTGCTCTATTCCAAGTTAAGGATCTTCTAATGGATTCTACTCGTCGAGATGTTTCCGTTGATATATGGAACGCCAAGTAATTCTTCATGGTTTGAGAGATATTCATGTTTGAAGTTAGTAAGCTAGTTAATGGGCTAAAACCCTATGGGGTTGTGGCATGGCACTCATAATTGGTTGTGGTCATTGAATAGTCAATAATTAATAAAAAATTGCTCCTAAAATCCCTCAAATGTTCACTTATTGAGGACCCTCTCAACTCAAGACATTCATATAAATAATGACCCTCACATCCTCTTCTAGTAGGGATTTTGTGGCTTCAAATAGGTCATCGTGGCATTTTCATTATAACTTTTTTCTACAAAGCTTTAGAAGCTAAAATTAAAACCCATTTGAACCGAAAGCTTGATGAATCTTGTGACTGAATTTCAGATCTTGGTTTGCTGTATTTTCAGAGGAAGTTAGGGTTTTTGCAGGCTTCCGCACTCCATGTCAAGAAGGCGACGTTGGGAAAATTGTCATAACTTTCTCTCTGAGCATTGGATTCAAATTTCATAAATAGTCACAGAAAGAAGACAGACTATAGTTTGTTGAGTAGCATTTTTAGGGCCAAATTTTGGGAGATTGGGCATAACTCTTTCTTGAAGAATCCAATCTTGATCAAACCTATGGAGTTGGAAAGAGGACTTAGAGGGCTACCACAGGACAAAATTTCAGACCCTGGAGATCCGAAATTACATAGATACAATAGATTCAATATCGAGCTCCTAGAAAGCAAGAAAAAGCATGCATTCAAGGATCACTGCAGTGAGGACCACACATCAACAGTCAAGGGTAAGTCTCCTACAACAAGGTATGTATGATTAGTGCTTACATTTGAATTTTGAGTATCATCTCAGACATATGTTTTTGCAAGGGAACATAAGAATATACAGGGTCTCAGTTATATCTCTATCTCTATATGTCATAGTTAGTTTTAATACCACATTTCGGATGTCCTATTCTTGATACTACACATTTGATGCTACGCCAAGTTTGCTAAATTTATATGATGTTGTAAGTTCATGTTACTTGACTTGTCATATTTAATAGAATGGTCCTGTTGTTGTACTTAGAACTTGGTTCATCACAAGTCTAGGGTCTGTCATTAGTTTCTATATATCTTTATGTTAGTTTTGGATATAGTCTTACATAGAGTCCAGGCCTATATCAATAGTGGGAGTCTTTGTCTACTGTTTCAACAAGTCAACAATAAAAGTGACAAGCACACTTCAAGTACGCATTGTAATTTTAATTTGTATTTATTCATTATTGTGCACTTACATGTGTTTTGCAGGCAGATGTAAGTTGAAGGGTATTTTGTATTGTTTTGGGATTGGTTTCGCCGAGTAAATTTTGCATAAAGGTAGAAGAAGATTCAAGTACAACTTGAAGCAAGAATTCAAGATCAGAAGTATCAAATCAAAGGAAGCATTGTAGTGGGACATCCTTTGAAGACATGACATCCATCCATGTATTGTGAAGAAGTGTCAAGGCCAATAGTCATCATTGTAAAGTTGTGAAAGAGTCATTTGTAAAGGTGTCATCATTGGAAGAGTCATTATTGTGAAAGAGTCAACTGCCTAGAGTCGAAAAGGCATTATTAGGAGCTATATGAGTCTCTGTTGGGATGATGTCATGGTTGGGTTGCAGGTCATAGTGTGATTGGGTGTACGGTCAAAATCATTGTAAATTATATTGTATCGTGGATCATTTTCCCTGGTACGGGAATCCACACTCTTGTCTCATTTCAGCCATTATAAGGTGGCAGGGAGGTGCTAGGCCGGTGCATGAAGTCGCCTACATGTTGGAGCCTGTGAACACTTCAGGGTGGTAGGTTGGTCTACGATGTTGGGGCATCCATTCAGTTGACTACTGAAGAAACCATGGCGTTGGGGTGTCCTTCCAGTGGGAGCTAGAGAAGAATGCTTTTCTAGAATTCTAGGAAGTTGTTGTTTCCATTTTAGTTGGGGCTGAAGATTAAAGAATTTATTAGAAAAGCGTTCAATGGTTTTTGACCTAGAGGGGGTTTTCCACTTAAAATTCTTGTGTCTACTGTGTTCTTTTATTTACTATCATTACTGCATAAACATCAATAATAATTGAAGATTAACTAATGCTCTAAAAAGATTTAAAGGGCTAATTGCTAAGGAATACTGATTCACCCCCCCTCTCAGTCTTTCCAACATAGCAGTGGGTAGTGAGTTGTTCACAAACGGAGTTGTGAACAACTCGACAACAGTCTTGATGTGTTGATGCATTGAAGGACTAATGGTCAATGAGAGAGCGGGTGGAGCCGCGTTTAGTGACCTAATGGAGTTGGTTCATTGATAGAGGCAGATTTGTGTTGTTGTAGATCGGGAGCCGAAGGATTGGGAAAATGTGTATAGGCTATGACCAAGGCCGCTGTGAGGAGCTCTACATCAGCTAGATGGTGATAGTACTTTGTTTAGGGTAGATTGGTTGTCAAAGGATTGACACCAAGCTCTAGTTGTTGTAGTCTTGTATCAGTGGATGTATAAGGGCCATTATCGTTGGTGCGAGAGCCCTAGACTATTGTATTATCAGCTTGATTAATATAATGAAGTTGGGTTGTTGTATAAAATTGTAAAAAGTTGTCTATATTTTGTGCAGTAGTAGATTTACTTTTGTATAATATTTTGTTGTGAAGATTAGTTTTGATGTGATACTTGGTTTGGTAGCATCAATGATTTAAGATTCTATCCTAGGGTCCAGTATTATGGGAAAACAACACAAGTTAGAGTCCGCCTCATTTTTTGTGAAGCACAAACCAAGAAGATATCCATCAATATTGGCGTACCATGCATTCGAAGCCTGTATAGCCCATAAAGGGCTTTCTTCAACTTGCATACATGACACTCTCTCCCATGCACCTCAAAACCCCGAGGTTGCTCAATATACACCTCCTCCTCAATCTCGCTGGGAAAATTCCTTGAATGTAACTATTGGAGTTTAATCTTCTAACTGTTAGCAATTTATTTGTCTTCTGTTAATTATTAACGACAAATAACGATTAAATTGCTCATGCATTCTTCACCAGCAAACAAGCTACGGAAATAATAATATGGAATCGAGGAATAGATGCACACACAAAAAATTGACACAATTATTTTTGGATAATTGTCCCTAGAAAAAACCCCGTAGGGAAAACCAGTGTAGCGGATGAGGGTTCTATTATCATTCAACAATTTGAGAGCACAATCAACTAGATGCCTTTTACTAGCAATCTTCCGACAAATACTGATTCACAACTGGAAAAATGAACTGGAGATCAAAGATCTCCCTCTGCAACTAAGTATGGCCTTGTCTCAACAACTCACACTCTCCCAAGCTATTTGCACTGCCTCTAGGAAATGCACATTGCTTCTCAAGATAAATTCGTACAACCTTGAATTTACCTCTAGGTGAGACGTCTAGCCTCCCTCTGCCTCTGGAACTAACTTGTTTGGCCTTTGGGACCTTGATTCGACAACTGACAATTGAAACAAGTCTCTTTCAATAATTTGCACTAGGGTTTTTGGCTATTCACATTGCTATGTATGGCCCGTGAAAAATTACAAGTCTAATTTTAGCAACTGGAAATTTGGTATGATTGTATGTTTGAAGTTGGGCCTCTTAATCCCAAAGGTATGGCTTTTCATTGGGTATCCACTGCTATATATTACACATCATGCTTTCATTCCTTGGAGCCCTGAGCAGTTATGAAGAAAAAAATCAATAAAAGGCAAAGGGCATATGAAGAAGGGTCAAAAGACATAGGTAGGCATATTTCAAAACTCCCATATTTCAACACGCCCTCTCAACAAGAAAGGGTCAAAAAACATAGGCAGGCATGGGCTTCCCTTATTATAGCTACCCTTGTACCATGGCATGTGGCTTGGATGATTCCCCTGGTCCCCCCTCCGTTCCACCATTATATCACTCGCCACCTACCACCTGATGGATGTACCATGGACATGTCACCCCCTTTAAAGGATGAAACCACTTAATAGGGTCCTTTATTAACCACTTTATTGAGCTTGGAGACATTTGTACATGCCAGAGCCTACTATGGAAGGGCATGCCACAGTGAAGTGCCCCATTAGTTCCATGACTTCTCTTTTACTAGATTATTTTGATGAGTTGTTGTATTGGAGGGCAAGGGGACACATTAGATCTTTTGTAGGATTGAAGGTGGGTCTCCATTTGGGGCTTGGTCCCCCTATATGGGGTACTAGCCCTCCAGAGGGTCACATTGGCACTTGTAGGGTGAGCGTTGAGAGCCATGGGCCTCTACCATAGCAGAGAGTATTTCATGGATCACCAACACTGCTCATTGATTACTTGTGTTCCAACTTTTTGGATGAGGATGATGCACTTGGTTCACCATGCTTAGCGGGCTCCATAATTGCATCATACACTTGGGAGATGTTTCAGGGTCAAGATGAGTGTCATTTTGCAGGAGACAAAAGGAGGGCCTATGTCATCATCCTAACCGTTACAGGTGGTTTACAGACATTTTTGATCCACTTGGAGACCCATGAGGATGTCCTTGTGCCCGCACACCCACTTGGGACATCACAGGGACTTGCTTAGAAAAACAAGGGGTCAATCCCTTGTCCACTATGTTTGGAGTCCATTTTCTCACCATGGCACATTCTAGACTTCATTAGGCCTCGTCAAAGGCCCAACAACTCATTTTATTGATCATTATGCCCTCTTGAGAGGCTTATTTTTATGTTATGGAGCTATCTTGGTGGGCTTCTCACCAATGGATGTTATTATTGCACATTATTTTATTATTTGGGGATTAATGAGGCCAATTAGGAAAATTAAACTCATTAGAGATGGTTTAAATAGATGAGAGGTGATTCATTTCTCTCATCATCACTTGGGTTGGGATTTAATAGCTACTTGGGAATTTTGCATTGCCCTTTGGAAGACGAGTTTGGATTGCATGGATGGATTTTGATGTTTGGATCTACTTCTCTTGTCTTGGAGCTTCATTATTGGCATAATTTGATGATTGGATATACTCATTTGTACATTTAAGTGATTTTTTTCATGCTTATTCTTGTTATTTACTTTGTCACATGAATGTTGCTGGGATTTTTGCTATACAAGTTTGAAATTTACTGCTTTTCTATGCGAAATTCTGGAAATTTTCATCTTTTGTAGTGTTGTATTATTGCATGGGCCATTTATGAGTGGTTGAATGTTCCTAGAGATTATTTTTGCTAAATAAATCTTGATAAGTCATCAATTATTGCATATCAGAGTTTAAAGACCATAAGTAGCTGCTCTCATGCCATGTGAAGTTGCTTGAAGGCCTCCTTGAGTGGGTAAATCCTTTCCAAACAATAAATTCTCTTTGACTCCAACTCTCCCAAAGTTTAAGGCACTAGTGCTTCCATAGGTGATCACTTTTAAAGAATATTTTTCTCACCTCTCCTTCTCATTCTAGGCCTAGCCTCCATAGGTCACTTAGGGCATTATTTTTCTCCCATTGTAGCCATAAAAGAACTTTGATCTCTTGTCCATAACTGTGCTAGGGTTTCCTCTAGAGTCCCTCCAAATTTCAAGAAATGCTGACATTGGGATCTTGAGATATAGCAAGCCCTAGCTCAAGCATTGTTTCTTGCCCTATGTTTCCCTTGGATAGTGTCTTCAGTGGGATCATTGCTTTTAATTTTCAAAGAAAATTTGTCCTTCGATCCTCTTCTCTTCCATCATTAGGTCAAGCCCCTCCTTAGTTAATCAACTCCATACCCTTTACCTAATTCTGGTTCCTCCTGGTCTTTTGTGTCCTGCAACTTTATAACTCTAATTTCACAAATATCACATTAAGGCCAATTCTCCATAAGGATTTTCGTGTCTAGGAAATTCCTTGAGAAGATATATTCCCAAATCCTAATCTCAAGAATCCCCCTAGCCTTTCCTAGAGAGCCTATCACTTTGCTTTTCAAGCAAGAAAGCCATATTGTTGAGCCTCTCTTGTGAATGGGCCTTGGGAATCACCTTTCATCCTTTCACTGATCCATTCATCCAATGATTCCCCTCATATCAGGTCTCCTCCCATTGGTGAAAGTCCGTAAAAAGCAAGGAGCCTTAGCTAAGGTGACATTGTGCTATCGATCCATTGTTTCCCTTAACCTAGTAGTTGCTCTAAAGGATACCCTCCTTGGATCCGTGCTAGTTTGAGCGGTAACATGCCCTAGAAATATCAACATGAAGGACCACCCCCACTCTGGTTTTGCTTGGCCTTCCCTTTTCCCTTTTTTGCTTTCGTAGCAAGAGCAAGCTGATCTTTCTCCTCACTACTCTTCCATCGTCCTTCGTTCAATGAGTTCTCCCAAATATTCTTTAGGATGAAATCATCCCACAACTGGGCTAAATCAAGAAGTTGTTTCCTAGCAAGGATCCCATCCACAAAGGTGGTCCAATGCTTAATGCAACCCTTCAGAGCTACCTTCACCAACTTTGAATCAGTAACAATTTCCCCAACAATTGAAAGCTCGTTTTGAGCTTGCAACAAATGAATACCCGCAACAATTCTCTGTCGTTCATTAATCTAGAAAATTAGCAGTTTTGACCCGTAGAGAATTACAAGGAAAAATACATTTTCTGGAACATCTAACTCAACCCCCATTAGATGAATTCAGCTCAAGGTATTCAACCTACTAGAAATCAACCTCCCCTTTCTCTTCAGTAGCTCACCCTTGCAATCTCCAACAATTTGGCCTCTTGGATATGCCCTTGAATCCTCCTATACTCTTCCTCCTCTATGCTTCAATCTATTGAGGCACTTGCACTAGAGAAAATCACTCTCTTGTTGTCTCTCCTCTCTTGTGTCTTCACCTCTTCCACAGGCTTCTTTTTATAATCTTCGTGAAGCCCAGATCCCTAACCTTAACCTCCCTTCTAGAAGATCTCGGAGATGAATGGTTGAGATCATTTCCAAATCACTTAAATAATTAAATTGTTTATCCTTGGAAAATGACTTAATAGTCCACAATGATTAATTGACTTACGAAAGAATACGTACATCACTTACTCCACTACGCTTATGCAAGTAGCTAAAGAGGCAATAAATCATCTTTCACATGCTAAGACACCAAACCTATGCTAAAGATATTTCAAAGCTATTAAAAGGTTTAACAATGATCCTCTGAAAGGCCTTTATCATCATCAAATGAGGTACTAGGATGTGTCGAAATTTACAAGGTAAGTTCCTCAGACAGAACACCAAAGGACACCGTTCACAAACATATCACAGGTAAATACACCAGTATTATTGACGTGGTTAAAACCCTCAAAGAGGGAAATAGTCCACGGCCTGAGCCAACGTGGCCACTTCAGGCAATTTATTAATAAAAGAATGAAAATTTACATAAGCTTCTCTCATGAACGGTTACCCTACAAATGACCCTTCATGCTCTTTAAATAGAGATCATGGACCAATCGGGTGTTAAGCCACAGATCAAGTGTCAGTAATACTGAGGAGAGAATGAACCATCAGACCACTACATATCTTGACTGTCGGATTGTAAGTTACAAAAGTACATAGTAAAGAAACATACTTTACTTAACTCTACACTAGATCAAGTTATACTTAACTATTTCTTGTGTTGGAATATCCTAACATCCCCCCTTGAGAACAACTTGGAATAGGATTGAAAGATGTACAAATATGACATAATAGGAGAAGGGAGGAGGCATTAGAGCCTATCCCCCCTTAGCGACAACTTCCTGAACTCTAACCATAAATCGAAGTTTAGTAAACTTCGCCTCTGTGAGAGCCTTTGTAAAGATGTCTACAACTTGATCATCTATTGAACAATATTGTACTTCAAGAACATGCTCGTGAATGAGCTTTCTGATGAAGTGCTTATGCAGTTCAATGTGTTTGCTACACTGATGTTGGACTAGATCTTTGCATAGTTGAATGGCACTTTTATTATCACACCAAAGTGTAGTCGGATGCTACTGCCGAAAACCAAATTCTGACAGGATCTGACGAAGCCACAGGGCTTCCTTACTAGCTTCTACGACACCATGATCCTCTGCTTCTGCTAAAGAAGGAGAAATGGCACTTTGTTTTTTGCAAGCCCATGTAATAGGTCCTGAACCAAGAGTGAACACATAACCTGCAGTAGACTTCCGATCATCAGGGTCACCAGCGCAATCAGAATCAGTGAAACCAACCAATAGAGGAGATGCTTTTGCACCGTAATGAATCCCAAACTGGACTGTACCTCGAACATAGTGAAGTATTCTTTTAGCTGCTTTCCAATGACTTTCATGTGGGTTTTGCATAAACTGAGCAATAAGGCCAACAACAAAGGAAAGTTCGGGACGAGTATGGGTCAGATACGAAAGTTTTCCTACAAGTTGACGGTATAAGGTAGCATCAACTTTAGGGGAAGTACAAGTGACTGAAAGTTTGGCTCTAGACTGGAAGGGAGAAGGGACTGGCTTACAGTCTTCCATGTGAAGATGGTGTAGAAGATCACAGGCATACTTGGACTGGGAAAGGGAAATACCTTCCTTGGATTGCAAGACTTGAAGACCAAGATTATAATGCAAGTGCCTTAAGTTTGTCATTTCAAGCTTCTTTTTAAGGCTGGACTTCACATGGTTTATAAGGTTGGGATCACTACCAGTGAGGATAAGATCATCAACATAAAGAACAAGAATGATAAGAGACTTGCCCATTTTCTTGGTGTAGACAATATTGTTAGAATGACACCTAGAAAAACCAGTTTCTAAAAGAAAGCTATCCATTTTGGCATACCAAGCCCAAGGAGCTTGCTTGAGACCATAAAGGGATTTCTTAAGCCGGCATACAAGGCTTGAATTTGTTTGTATAAAGCCAGTAGGTTGTTCCATATAGATTTCTTCATGCAAGTCCCCATGCAAGAAGGCAGATTTAACATCCATCTGATGGACTTCCCATTTGAAAGAGGCAACAAGGGAAAGAACAAGGTGAATATAGTTCATTTTGGCAACAGGAGAGAAGGTTTCAGTATAGTCAATGCCTTCAACTTGTGAAAAACCCTTAGCAACAAGACGAGCTTTATGTTTATCAACTTTCCCATCTGGTCCATATTTGGTTCTGTAAACCCATTTGCATCTAACAAGTTTTCCTCCCTTTGGTAGAGGAACAAGATCCCATGTATCATTTACCAATAATGAACGATATTCTTCATTCATAGTTGCGTCCCAATCTAGATGGCCTGAAGCTTCTGCAGTGGTGTTAGGATCATAATTCGCTGAAGCTTGAGCTAGTAAAGAAGAAGCTCTATCGAACTGAGAATGTGTACGTCACTGATCTGTAGGATCACTGGCAAGAGTGCCTACTGCATCTCAAATAGCACAAATCCATTTTGGAAGCTGAGGAGCTGAAGAAGGATCCTGAGAAGGTGGGAGAGGATTGTCATCCTCGCTTTCATCATCTGAAGAAGAAATATCTTCAAAAGTAGAAGAGATAGAGAGAGGTGGCACATCCGCCAAACTAGGTTGGTAGGCCGATATATTTTCAGGAAACTTTACATCTCTTCTAATGATAACATTTTTGGACTTAAATGGAATAAGTCTATATCCTTTGACATCTTCAGAATATCCAACAAAAATACATTTTTCACTCTTAGGTTCTAAAGATTTATGTTTCTCATCTAGGATATGGGCACATGCTTCACTTCCAAAAACACGAAAGTGACTTACATCTGGTTTAATTGAGCTCCATACTTCTTTTGGAGTGATATTCTTTAAAACCTTAGTAGGAGTGCGATTTATTATGTAATTTGCACAATTAATTGCTTCTGCCCAAAAATTAAGACTAAGTCCTTTAGATTGAAGCATACAATTACCCATTTCCTTTAAGGTGCGATTTTTCCTTTCAGCTACACCATTTTGTTGTGGAGTGTATGGAACAGTGTGTTGCATTTGAATTCCATTTTCGGTGCAAAAGTTGATGAATGTGTTTTTAACATATTCTCCACCATTATCAGTTCTTAGCTTAAGAATTTGAGGTCCAGATTGTTTTTCAACAAAGGCCTTAAAGGCCAAGAACATGTTAAATACTTCACTCTTGAGTTTTAAGAAGTATACCCAAGTGCGTCTGGAGAAATCATCAATAAAAGTTAAGAAATACTTGTAGCCAGAGAATGAAACAACTGGAAGTGGACCACATAAATCACTATGCACAAGTTGTAAAGGGGCTGAGGCGTGCCAAGAGGCACGTTTTTCAAAACTATCTCGTTGATGTTTTCTGAGTACACATCTGGAACAAACACCATCTTTGCAAGATACCATTGGAAAACCTGTCACCATATTTTCTTTACATAAATTCTGAAGGGAGCAATAGTTTAAGTGACCAAATCGCTCATGCTAAAATTTGTTCACTTCATCATTATGAGCAACAAATACCGAGGGAAGATTTGATGACCCAAAGTTGTTAAACTTATACAACCTTGTAGGAGATCACAGCAACTTCCAGTAGCTAAAATCTGTCTAGGATCTCTTAGGTCCTTAATTACAACATCGTGAGGTGAAATTCAATGATTTTACCTTCACCTGAATGAGTTATCTGATATACAAATAGAAGGTTGCAAGATAAGGTTGGAACACATAATACATCATTAAATTGACCATTGTCTATATGAACAGTTCCAGTTCCTACAACACTAAGAGATCTATCATCACCAACATATATATTTTTGGTGTTACAATCATTTAAAGAAGAAAACATAGCTTTGTTTCTGGCCATGTGATAAGAAGCTCCAGAATCAATGAGCCACTCATGAGAATTAGAAGAAGAAGATACATTTAGTGCATATCCAGGCCGAGATGTTTGACAACCACATGCAGAAAGTGCTATTCCTGAAAATGAATTTGAAGTTGAAGAGTGCTCCAAATGGATGTTATGCTTTTTCATTGCTACTTCCAAGGCTTCCATCTTCTTAAAGCATTTGGATTCTAGTGGCCATCTCGATTACAAAAGTGGCAATGTCTATCAATGTTCTTCCCTTTGTTTTTATTTGCCTTATCATTTTGTTGAAATGATTTTTCATTTTGAGCCTGAAATTGCTTAGGACCATTGGTTTAGGACCATTCTTTTTAGGATACAGCTTCTTAGGATTCTTTGAATTTGGTTACTGTTGGGCGGCTAAGGCTTTCTTAGAAAAGTTTCCAAGATTAAGAAGACCAAGGTGTAAGAGTTTTTCTTGTTCTCCTATTAAAGAATCACAAAAGGAATCAAAGGAAGGGGACTTGTAGGCTTGTCCTTGAGAAATGAAGGTTTTTCTTGTAGAATGGAAGGTGGAAACAAACATAGAGTAGGCTGGTCCCAACTTAGTAAGAATGGAATAGATAAGGTTACCATCTTCTTTCTTAAACTTAACATCTTCCAAGAGAAGTCTAAGGGTCTTGAACTTGGACAAAAAATCTTCAATGGAAGAAAAGTTATTGGGGTTCAATGTAAGCAACTCATTTTCGAGTTGATGGTCTCTAAGTTCATTTTTAATTCCAAAAACTTTAGTGATTTGTTTCATTGCTTCATCAGGAGTATCAAGTTTTGCGATATGGAATCTAAGGTCTGGAGAAATAGACATCCCTATCAACCCATGTACTTGATCTTGCCTATTTTCCCATTTGGCTGCCTTATCTTCATCTTTTGGTTTGGTTTCTTGGCTTGAGGCTACTCGGTAAAGACCTTTACTTCTAAGTAAATCCACAATGTAGGACCACCATTGGAAGTAGTTGGTGTTGTCAAGAATAACTTGGCATGGACTTTCCATTTTTAATAGAAACTGAAGCTGTATATGTTTAAAATAAGTGTTTCAATGGAAAGATCTCGAAAAATTAGGCTGATTAAAAAAACCGGCTCTGAAAACGGCTTCCAAATGAAGAAGTTATGACCTTTTGAAGAAAAGTTGTTGAAGATGCCGATGAAGTGTGAGAATGTGCGGAAATGAATGATAATGTTATAAAAAAAATCCGCCCTCTTTCCAAACTTAATCTAATAAAGTAGCTTTGGACCAAGAAAGCCTTGAACTCAAGACCTCTATTCTCATAAAGTAGCTTTGGACCAAGTGAGCTAGATTAAAAGGTTAGTAATTTTTGGAAAAGAGCAAGGGGGGGTGGGGGGGGGGGGTTTGTCACTAAAGCTTTGGGTTGCGTGCTGGGGGGTGGCGGGGGGGTGGGGGTTTGTCACTAAAGCTTTGGGTTGCGTGCTTACTTGAGAAAGCTCTTCTTTCCCTACAAAACAAAAAACAAAAAACCCAACATGGACATACAAAAAAAAAAAACCTTACGACTTCAAGTTAGCTTTATCTGGAAACCATATATTTTCCTCAATGTTTTTGATTTTCCAAGATCACAGTAAGGCGTGGCAGAAAAGAGCATACGCATGAGAAAAATCCTTCCTTTGGGTTTGTCACTAAAGCTTTGGGTTGCGTGCTGGGGGGTGGCGGGGGGGTGGGGGTTTGTCACTAAAGCTTTGGGTTGCGTGCTTACTTGAGAAAGCTCTTCTTTCCCTACAAAACAAAAAACAAAAAACCCAACATGGACATACAAAAAAAAAAAACCTTACGACTTCAAGTTAGCTTTATCTGGAAACCATATATTTTCCTCAATGTTTTTGATTTTCCAAGATCACAGTAAGGCGTGGCAGAAAAGAGCATACGCATGAGAAAAATCCTTCCTTTCTGTTTCTGATTTGCCCAGATCGCACAGAGTCGCGAGGCAAAGAGCATACATAGAAATGAAAGATATAGATCTGGTAATAAAAAAAATAAAGAACTAAATGAACCGAAATAAACAGAGAGAAAATAACTAGAAATTGCAAATAAACACTGTATACCTCCAGATCTTAAAAATGACATAGCTAGGGCTACCAAAAACCTTTTGGCGTGAAAGGAAAGGGGTTCCTCACTGGAACAGATGCCCCTAACATAATAGAGCAGTCCTCTCGGCCCGAAAGCAGTCAGAAACAATAGATCTAGGAAACGATAGTCGGATGCAGTTCTACCGGCTTCAGATCTGGATCACCAACGGATGCGGCCCTCAAATGGCTCTAATACCATGTAGGAATTTACAGGGTAAGTTCCTCAGACAAAACACCAAAAGACACCGCTCACAAACAGATCACAGGTCAATACACTAGTATTGTTGACGTGGTTAAAACCCTCAAAGAGGGAAACAATCCACGACCTGAGCCGACGCGACTACTTTAGGCAATTTATTAATAAAAGAATGAAAATTTACATAAGCTTCTCTCATGAACGGTTACCCTACAAATGACTCTCCATGCTCTTTAAATAGATATGATGGACCAATCGGGTGCTAAGCCACGGATCAAGTGTCGGTAATATCGAGGAGAGAATGAACCGTCAGATCACTACATATTGTGACCGTCGGATTGTAAGTTACAAAAGTACATAGTAAAGAAACACACTTTACCTAACTCTAGACTAGACCAAGTTATACTTAACTATGTCCTATTTGTCGGAATATCCTAACAGGATGATGCCATCAAGTTAGGGACTGCCATCTTCAAGATAGAAGGTGAACCCACCCTTCCTAAAGGGTTCCAAGTGTTCAACACAATAAATCACCATTAAGAGAAGTGCAATGTTCATCAAGAAGGTACAATTTTGGCTTGGGGGCACCTTGTCATCTCAGGGATGCATCAACTTTTCAATTCAATGTCCTATCATCAAATGTCAACATGAAGGAGGGTCACATCATTAATGCTAAGTGCTCATCAAAGTCAATGTTCCTCAATTGGGCTCCAACATCTATCATCAAGTGTTTTGTGTCAGCGAGGAATGTTGTTGAAAATATTCTAAAAGTGCTAGAGAACTATCATCTCTTCCCTCAGGAGATCTTGGCAACACTTGTAAGAATCATTTGGCACATACTGAAGGAATTAAGTGAAATCAACATTAGTGGTACAAGAACCATAAAAGCATTAAGATGAACCATATTTAATGTAAAAGCCATCAAAGTACTTCTCACAAGTATCATCTTCAAATTCCCTACCAACTTATCATCGTGCAGATGTTCTCATACTTAGGTATGGGAGGGTTATCACATGACCATATTAGGTGCTTCCAACCCTATCAGAAGGAATAGTTCCTAGTTTGAAACTTTCAAATTATATGTGTAAGTGATAGTGTTATGGCTTGGGGTTTACTTATGAAATGTGTCATAGTCTCATACTAGGTTACAAAAACCATTGTCAATGAGTGCCTCTCTAGAGGGGGCACATAGCTTCTTGAGTTACCATCCCTCACCTCAACCCCCCATATTTTCCTTTTTCTTTCTTGCTTTGATATGGCTTGTTGAACAAGTTTGATTGATTTATCAAGTAATAATTGTAATACAATCCCCTTTAATGATGGGTAGTTTATCGCTTGATTGGGGTTGAGATGTTTGCTAAGAGTTTCTTTTACTTTAATAGCCGTGATATGCTTGGATATTCTTGGAAGTGGCTATATAAGAGGGGGTAGAGGTCAAGCTCTAATTGGCTTTTTCTTGCTTTACATTGCTTGCATTTTTTTGTATTTTTATATTTGGCTTATGCTTTTTCTTTTCTTATAACTACATCAACCTTAGTTTATTTCCAAGCCTTATTGCCATTGAACAAGGCCAACAATGAACTTGTCTAAGCAATTGCCAACAACCAATGAAAATATGGGATAACGGACATCGGCGAATAATGACAACTATTAATTATGAACACAATGGAGTGCTACCATTATTAGACCCTCCTATTTGTGCCCCTCCTATAAAGTGAAGGGAAAACCATAAGGAAGGTCATACTAGACTAGGGACACATGATAACCACCATGATGTAAGGGAACAAGTACACAAATAGTAGTGGTCTATAATCCGATTTGAACCTTTGATCCATACTAGAATGTCTTAAACATTAAATGCAAACATGAATGGTTAAAGTACCTTAGAATAGATGACCCACCTTCATTGGATGAGAAGGTTGGATTAATGAGTGCATTGACCAACAAGGATGAAAGGCATTTGATGTTGGCTATCTATGGATCATAGTACGACTTCTGGCTGGCAAGTTGCAATGTAGGAGAAAAAATTTCTCCTAGGGTTACCCTTGTATATGGATGGGTAATAGATCTTTTTCTGAGATATTGAGCAGAGTACTACTAGTTGAGCCTGTCAATATATTTGAGAGTTGTAGCATAGGGAAAACCCTTTGTTTATGAGCCATTTCAAGGCCAAAAATTTGTTAATTTAGTCTGCCTTATTTAACCAACATTTTTACTTTGTTGTTGGGATCAATTCTTAATAGGTGCATCTTTCATTTGTTGCAAATGCAATTGCTTAAAATCATGTGGCTAATTCTTTTAGACTCTTCAGCAACTTGCACTATTAATCATTCAAGGAAATTACAATCAACATTAGACCAATTTCCTTCAGAGCAAGTCAAAGTTTAATCCTAGCCATATTCTCACCCATACTAGACAACAGGGTTAGGATTAGTTATAGGGAATGCCCCCTTAGAGTAGGAAACCATACCTAGACCTACAAGTGAGGGTGAAGGTTGCCGAGGTGACAATGGGTAGCTTGTATAATGGTTTCTTTAGATTACCCCCTTTGGTGAGGTTAAGACTTTAATTCTAGGCAAAATCTTAGAGATAACAATGCCAACTTAATGCCATGAAGGGGAAGTCAACCTAAGACATAAGAACAAGTGCTATCTTGAAATGGGGACTAAAGGGATGGGCCATGACTAACCAGAAAGGTTTGGAGATACCACAGAGATCGAATACTATTACATAGAACATCTAACCATGGCTTAAGAAAATACATGAGTATGGTATAACAACACTTTTGGCTCATCATGATACAATGGTACACATAATTTGTTCATATATGGGTCACAATTTGCAAAAAAATATATGATGTGCAAAACTGAATCTGAGGTGTAACATGATGTACATTCTAGTTCCATTGGTATACATTTTGTGGTTATTCACTGGACATTAATAAAATTATGTTATCTGATTGGATTGATCAGTAAAACATGCAAAGAATGTGTTGATGGAAGACTTATAAAGTCTCATGATAACAAGAAGGATTTTAGATGTACCAATGCTCTCCACTCTTTGAAAAATAATTTCTTTAAATCATGTAAAAAGCCTTCCTGAAGTCTAGAAAAAAATAGGAGGCCTTTTAAAAATTTTGCCTTGCCCCCACAATGGCAGCTCAAAGAGTGAGTATAGGATCAACAATTTGACAGTGTCTATGAAACTCCAGTATCTATTACCCTTGAGCCTTTGCCTCTCTAAATGGTCAAAGACCATACGTTAGGATCAATGACATAGTGTTTGGTGAAGGTATTCCCAATCATCGTGGTTTTGTATTTATTGGGATCTGATGTGCCCCTTGACTTGAGAAAGGGTGTATTGTTCAAAGTTATCATAGTAGGCCGAGACTATAAAGAAGGAAAAGCCATGCAAAGAACATAGTTAAAGAGATCAATAATATGAAAAAGAAGGGTTGGAATCTAAGTTGCATGAAATGCTGAAATATGTATGAGTTTCTAAAGTGGATATGCCATGAAAATATGACTCTAAATTTTGAAAATGGATAAATGTGGTGTTTAAAAGATACAAAAGATATAAATAATTTTTTCAAATAACACGTTATCTTGTGAAATATGTAGCTTGGATAAATGCTCTGCAACTCCTCCCTTTCCTTAGAAAATATTTTTACTGTCTTACAAAAGCTCTTTGGCACATATTGAGAGAGAAAGTTGCTACGATCTTCCTTCCTTCACCTTAGCTCCAATACCATGTTGACATTCAGATAGATGATAGAATTTCTACATCATGGTAGTTTCTTGTGATTGATTTACATATTTTTCTTAGCATTTACTTTGTTTAGTTATGTCATCAAACAATTACACATTAACAAAATAGAGATCATAATGCACAAGAGACAAGAGACACTAAAGATTAGGCCAGAGGCCAGGGAAAAACCCACAAGGGGAAACTTGTCAATCCTTTCCTTATAGATTCTTTGTCAAGAAGATATATCCAAGTCAAACTAACCAATGATCCAAGTGCCAAGTCATCCCTCCAAACTCTGCCATGTTCTGTCCACAAGATAACTAACTAATCTGCACATTGCCTGTCCTTTTGATGCCTTGTCTTACAATAATGATGGTCTTCCTGTAGCTTGTATTTTTCTTAGCATTTACTTTGTTTAGTTATGTCATCAAACAATTACACATTAACAAAATAGAGATCATAATGCACAAGAGACAAGAGACACTAAAGATTAGGCCAGAGGCCAGGGAAAAACCCACAAGGGGAAACTTGTCAATCCTTTCCTTATAGATTCTTTGTCAAGAAGATATATCCAAGTCAAACTAACCAATGATCCAAGTGCCAAGTCATCCCTCCAAACTCTGCCATGTTCTGTCCACAAGATAACTAACTAATCTGCACATTGCCTGTCCTTTTGATGCCTTGTCTTACAATAATGATGGTCTTCCTGTAGCTTGTATTACATAGAGATAATAGCTCACATCACACAAAGTTTGGTGTGTTCCTGTAGCCTGCATTACACAAGGAATGGTTTCATTCTGTAGTTTGCATCACAGAGACTGATGTCTTCCTGTAGCTTGCATCACAAAGATGATGTCTTCTTGGAGCTCGCATCACAGAGGTGATGTGTCTCCTGTAACTCACATTCACAGAGATGGAAGGTGTCAAACAAAAGCTCGTTGTATGTGCCTCAGATTCCATACCACAAACCCAAATTTCTTTTTCACAGAGAGACCAAATTGCATGCCAAATGATGGAGGAAAGGTGCCGATATATAATTGTTTCTTCATGTGAAGAGACATGTCCTTTGGGTAGGCCGACTTGTCTTTCTGGAGGGTCAACTTGGCAAACAGGAGAGACAAATGACACTTACAGAAATTCAATTTTTCTTTCTTTTGCAAGGGTCATGAAGAACATGCCCTTGGACTTTTTCTTTTCACCAAAATAAAGCATAAACAACATGCTACAAAATAAAAATAATTTTCTTCTTTTGCTTTTACAAAAAATACATATTGATACAATGACATTTATGAAGACTAGACCTAGTTACAATTCCAACACTCCCTCTTAACTAGGGAGGTATTCATAATGACTTATTGGGATTTTCTCAAGTTGAAAACTTCTATAAGAAAGGATTCAGATTGATAAGCATCAATGATGATAACATCATCAAAACCAACATTGTCAAATAACCAAGGCCTTGACATGTATGCTCTATCTCTCCATTAGATCAGAGCACAATTCTGGGAGGCATTCAATTGGACACCACTGCCTCTCAAGGCACATAATCCACCTAGGTTCACCAAGATATGTCCTCACAAGACCATTTCCTAATCCCAAAGATAAGTTCATCCATTGGACCATTCTTTACCAAGTCCATGTACTTGACTCTTATGGCTATTAGTCTTGGTCATAATACATGACTCAAGTATGTTCGTCTAAGATGCTTATCCAATCAACCATTCTCCCTATCCGTGTTCATGCACTAGACTTATGATGACTAGTCTTAACCATAGTACATCACACATGGAGAACATGGTGTCCATCTTCACTTCGTCTCAATCTTGGGAGGAGATAACTACAAGCCCAAGCTTGTGTTGGAAGTACCCATACTTCGCTTACAACAACTACCTATTCATTCGTGGAGATCTTGTTTGTAGCTTCTCGACTCCTATCCACACCATATTCTTGAATTATAAAGTCTTTCATTATAACAACCAAAAGTCGTATATGCAATGAGAATCTTTAAAATACTTCAAAAACGTAAATGTCCATTGTAAGACATGTAACTATATATTGGATTGATATAAGATGATTACAAATTAGAATTAGGGTCTGCTTTTATACCCTAGGGAGGTGCCCTTTCATGAATGGTCATGTCTCTAAGACATGCCTCGTCATTACTAACTAACTAACCATTAGTTAATTAATTATTATTATATTTATATTTATATTTATTATTTTTATATGAATTATATTCATAACATTTCCTCTCTCTTCAAGAAGCTTTGTCTTCAAAGCTTACTGAGAATATCTTCTCGTTTTTGAAGTTTCATTTTCATTGATACAAGATGATATGATGCTTTGAGTGATAGACAAAATTGTCGTACTGAGAATGGATCAGACCATCCTAGACTAATCTTTTGTGGAATCTTTTGATTTCTGGAAATTTGTGATGAATAGTTATTGTAGGACTAGATTCTGCAAACTTCAGTATTCTTGGAAACATAAATTTGACGTTTATGTTTTGAGTGATACAGGTATGTAGATTGACTGGAAAGTCTGTTCTTGTGATTCAGATGTCAATAAATAGTTCTTCTAGTTGGACTTTCCCTTATCATGTTAGTGGTTTTTTCCTGATTTTGTTCAGGCGTTGTTGTTGTTGAGTTAGCTATTGAATCGTCACTTGGTTTTCCATTTTTAAATGGAGACATCTGCATAAGTTTTAACTTCTATTGGTTTCTCATCTTTTTGAATTATGATATTGACAAGATCAGTATTTGTTCCTTTATCTTCAACTTGGACTGAAGGCTTCGATACTTCTTCTTGTGTAAGTCGTTCTAACTTGTCATTTAGTGACTTCTTGTCACTTTTAAGCTTCTTTATTTGCATAAGTAGGGCTTGGTTATGATACCCTAGACATAAAATTTCTTCGCTTTATGGATTGTTGGCTTTATGTTTAGTATTCTCCTCATCTTGTAAACTTTCGATTTGTTCTAATAATGTTTGATTAAGGTTCTTTAAACGTAATTTTTCCTCTTCTTGTTCTGATAAGCGCTTCTTGAGTTCCTTCTTTGTGGCCTTAGCTTTCTTGACTTGTTCAAGTAGTTTTTCACTGTGATTTCGGAGGCACGAAATTCTTTGTCTTTACTGGAGAGGACTCTTTCAAACTCTTTTTGCTTTCTTGGTATAATTTTTTTATTATCTTGAAACAGTAATTTAAAAATATCCTTGAAGTCTTTTGATAAAGGGTTTTTGACTTCATTGTCACGTCTTAGAAGGTGATCATCGTCTTCTTATAAGGAAACACAATCGTTTTCTCTAAGTTTCACATGAACATACCCAATTCTTTTAACCAAGGTTGACCAAAAATGATATTAGTTTTTGGGTTAAACATAGTTACTACACAAAATTGAGAGATGTATTCATAATGGTCAATTATTACTTGTAAATCATTAATTTTATATTGTTTGTCGCCAAAAATATATATTTTTTCTCATATGCTTGACTCTGTAATTAATAGTTGATGCGCCAAATTAACATTGACATAATTTACCTCGAGACTTGTATTGATAACAATATTAATCTCCTTCCCTTGGATATTCCCTTTTAATATAAGTGATCTACAATCTGTAATTGAAAGACTGTTATAGGAAAACCTTCCATTCTTTGTTTCTGAATTAGACTCCTTTTTTCTTCTGTCCATAATTTATAAAACATTTCTAACATAAGACTTGTTTTTAGGTATATATTTTCAAGTTCCTTTGGACTTGTACTTCAAGCCTCCTTAAAAGTGCCTTTTTAATAATTTATTTCTATACTTCAAAAACCCCTTTTTTATTCCTACTAAAGTCACCTTCAAAACATAATAAAAACTCTTTTTTTTTTTTTTAAATAATTATAATAAAATTTTATGAATATTATATAGCCTTATTATATAACTTTTAATTATATAAATTGTAGTCTTATATCACCAAATTATACCAACTAAGAGATGCATCTAAAGGTGGAGTAAGATCAATTAGTCGGAAGGCGATATACAAGGGAGACAGGGGTGTCAGTTTTGTCGTGGACTAGGCAGAGTATTTATCAGAGAACATCAATAGGAATGGTTTCAGTGGATGCGACAGAATGCCCAACAGGGACAACAACTTGGCCAGTGGTAGTGTCTGTTGCAGGGACGACTTATGGAATATAAAGCAGCTTGAGGGGCAAAAACGTGCGCGGCTCGTGGAGAAGGTCTATGGTGGTTACAATGACTTTTAGTTGCTGGTCAACGACTTTCAAAGAGAAAAACGAAGTTTGGAAAGAATTGCAGCAATAAGTGCCGCGATAATAGAAGGATTCGTCGATGGGCTGCTTAGCGGCAAAACTTTCACAATGCTTCAAACTGATGGGCTGCTTAGCGACAAAACTTTCATAGGAGTTGGTTTGATTGCATGAGGTTTGTTGCGAAGATGATGTCATGAGTTTTCTACAGGTTCTAATAACCCACAAGTTGATTTCACTGCATGGGATTTGTGTTGAGGATGATGACGAGTTTTTGAGAGGTATTGCGTGATGCTTTGTCATTGATCTTGATCTTGCAGAAGTTGCAAGAGTTGGTGTTTTTTTAAAGTGAATTATATTTTTATATGTTTTTTATTTATTTATTTATTCTTATTAGTTTTATATATATATATATTTTGTATTTTTTATTCTTTTTTTTTTTGCTTTTATTATGTATATATATATATATATATATATATATATATATATATATAATATACTAATGAATCGGATTCACTAGAAATGGCCTGCATGCCGGAATCCCGCAAATCGGACACGATTCGTTGGGGATTCAAATCCCAGAATGGGACATGTCGTGTCCTAATGGGACACATACAAATCTTGTACGTTCCCGATTTTGGGATTCGAATCCCAAAAAAATGAAACCTGCAGGCATATAAAAAGGCGTTCTTTCAATGATTTACCATTTCTCTCTTTCAATTTTGCATACATTGAGCTGTGGGCAAGGAGCTAAGGGTGTGGAGCATTCGGCAAGGAGATTCAAGCACCAGGTAAGTGCATTTCATCTCTATTTTTTTGCATTTCTATTACAATAGTTTGTATATGAATTTTTTTTACAAATTTGTGCATGTTTTGTTTATTTTTTTTATAGTATTCATGACTCAATCAAGGGTAGCATTTAGGGGGCAAAGGAAGGGGAAGAATGTCTCCATTGGAGATGCCCCTCCTCGCCCAATATCATCAGAGTTTGCTGCAAGTAATGTTGAAGGAAGAGGAGGACCTAAAGACAGCATTGAGAAATATCCCTTGTGGAAATATGTCACAAGAGAGGATGGGACAAGCACCAAGGGGAAGGGAGGAGGCAATGTGCAATGGAGATCCAACTTTTTCCACATTCCTTTCAAAAGCACATATTATCGTGTGAAAGCCCATTTGTTGGCTTTACCAGGTTGTGGAATTGGAGCTTGTAAAGCTGTTTCTTTACAAAAGAGGAAAGAAATGGAAAAGGAGTTCACTGTTGGTATGGAAAATGTGGTTGCAAAATCAAGAAAAACCAAGAATGAAGACCTCCTTCCATTTTTGAGGAAAGGCACCATCAAATTTCAATTTGAGAGTTCTATTGGGGGACAAGCAGCAAAAAGGAGCAATTACACTTGGTCCAATGGACAAGATTTTTCAAAAAGAGAAACGGGAAGTGCTTGATCTCACCATTGCCTTCTTTTTCTATCAAAACTTCATATCATCTAATGTTGCATGCTCACCTCTATTTATTGAGATGTGTTGAGCTCTAACTCACAGGTCTCCATCATGGTATGTGCCTCCTGGTTCAAAGAAGCTTAGAACCACATTGTTGACGAAGGCAAAAAAGGATGTGCAAAAAATGCTTGAGCCTATTAAAGCATCATGGCCAACATCTAGGGTTAGCATTGTTTTTGATGGATGGACAGATCCAGCACAACACCCACTCATCAACTTCATGGTGTCTTCCTTGAATGGTCCAGTTTTCTTGAAAGCACTGGATACACTTGGAGAATACAAGGATGCACAATTTACGGGTGAGTTATTTATTAAAGTTATTGAAGATGTAGGTGTTGATTCTTGTGTGCAAATCATTACAGATAATGCACCTGTCTGCAAGGCTGCTGGCATGATTGTGGAAGCTAAATATCCACAAGTGTTTTGGACACCTTGCATTGTCCATTCATTGAACTTAGCACTGAAATCCATTGCTTCTGATGTGCTTTGGATTGGTAAAATTATTGAGGATGCAAGACATATCTGTAACTTTGTGCAAAATCATACAAATGCCCTCACTATCTACAAGGAGTACAACAATCTATCATTGTTGAAGATTGTTGATACACGGTTTGCCTCTTCATTCATGATGTTGAAGAGGTTGAGGGAGGTCAAGACCACTCTTGGGGCCATGGTTATTTCTGAGTTTTGGTCTTTTTGGAGAAAGACAGATCAAGTAGCCTCTAAAAGAGTAAGGACACAGTGCTAGATGATGCTTGGTGGGAGAGGGTAGATCTAATTATTTAGATCATGGACCCTATCATTTCTTTGCTTCAATTTGCAGATACAGACAAACCCATCCTAGGAGAGGTTTACTAGGGATGGGATTCCATGATTGAGTCTGTGAGGAGCATTATTCTACAGAGTGAGTGCCCCGAGTATGAGATATCACTAGAGGCTTTTTGTGGTACTATACAGGATATTCTTTTCAGCAGATGGGACAAGAATTGCACACCTTTACATTGTCCGACTCACTCATTGAACCCAAAATACTACAACCATGAGTGGTTGAATGGTGGACCTTCTCGCAGATTCCCTCCTCACATGGATGGTGAAATCTCACAGGGGAGGAAAGATGCATTCAGGCAGATTTTCCAGGATAGAGCATCCCTTGATGAGGTGGAGGATGCCTTTACAAAGTTTTCCACTGGCACTGGTTGATTTGCAGGATATGATGTGATTAGAGAAAAGGGGGCTAAGAAGCCCTATTCTTAGTGGGCAAGTCATGGGGCAACAAGTCCTCCTCTTCAGCAGTTAGCCATGAGGCTCCTCTCTCAGCTGACTTCATCCTCTTGTTGGGAGAGGAATTGGAGCACATATGGGAATTTGTATAGTGTGAAGAAGAGTAGGCTTGAGTAGTCTAGGGTAGAGACAATGGTGTATGTGCAGACCAACCTTTGTCTTATTTACAGGTAGAGGGAAGAGTGACCGAGGGGAAAGACAAAGATGTGGGATGTCTTTCTTGATGATATGGGTTTGGACAACAGTGTTGAGTTGGCATTGGCCAACATGGATTTCAATGATCTAGTGCTAAAGCCTGTTAGAATTGATGATGGTGATATTTTCGAGGGGTCATCCTCCACATCAGTAGATGCAGAGGCGACTATGGATACAAGGGAGGAGGATGCAGAGGAGAGCAATGGTGACCATGATGATGAGGACATTGATGCTGATTTTGATGATGACTATGAGGATTGTTGACTCATGAGTCATGGGCCACCTATTGCCTTGAGGCTTGTATACCTGTAGGTTGTAGTTGTTTTATATTTTCTATATCTATTTGCCATTGCCATTGCACTACCTATGTAACACATTTTGATTTGATGACTTAATGAGAAAACTACAGTTGTCAGTGTCTCTATCTTACTATCTTGTAAGTTGTCTTTCATTTATGAATCATGATTTATCGTTTTATGTGACATGTATTTGAATTTTGTATGTACTATGCATGCTAATTGCTATAATGTTACTATTACTAACTTACTTTGTAAACAGTAAAACTAACATCTAGATGATCTATGTTTGAAATGAGAATTTGTGTAAGAAATATCTAATTTTTAATATATATTATATATATATATATATATATTATATATTATATATATATATATATATATATATATATATATATAACGAATCTACATGTCCTGTTCTGGGGGTCAACGTGTTCGAATCCGACTCTCGAATCCCACGTATCACCTTCGATCCCGAATCCCTATGTAGGTGACTTAGTAATATATATATATATATATTTTTTTTCAATATTTTTTTAAAATAGATTTTTTCTTTTGTATTTCTTACTTTCGTTTTTTTAATATTTTTTATTCCCTCCTTTTTTTAATGATTTTTTATTTATTTATTTTAAATGGCTGAGGGACTTTGACGAAATCAATGATGGAGAAACTCCAACTTCTGTAGCGAAACACTTCAGTTGTGACGACAACAAGGTTGATGAGGGATTGATGGCCAGAGGCCAGGATCAGACGTGGCTCTGATACCAATGTAATGAACAAAGTTTGTATACTCAGAGGAATGCTCTGATACCAATGTAACAACAAAAAGTCGTATACGTAGCGAAATCTTTAAAATACTTCAAAGACAAATTCCTATTGTAAGACATGTAACTGTATATTGTATAGTGAATTGAAGTAAGATGATTACAAGTGAGAGTGATGGTCTACTTATATACCCTAGGCAAGTGCCCTTTCATAAATGGTCATGTCTCTAAGACATGCTTCTTCATTACTAACTAACTAACCATTAGTTAATTAATTATTATTTATTATTATTATATTTATATTTATATTTATTATTTTTATATGAATCATATTCATAACATTTAACCTTCCATGAAAAACCAGGTTCTCTGACACTCTTTAAAGAGCACGACGATCGAATCCAACATGTTGTCAAATAGTCCATTCAACATTTTACAGGGCCAAATTGTTTCATAGCTAATTGTACCAACTGCCACATCTTCTTCCTCTATAGTGCAACAAAATCCTGCTTCATGCTCTTCCAAAAAAACATACCAGCTCCTAACCATCAATAGTATCTCTATTCATCATTAGCACTGCCGCCCCAATTGATTTATCATCAAGTCCCAAGTTGTAGTGTAAGAAATCCTTCATGTCAATTTGTGCTTCTAGCTCCTTCTAAAGTCAATTTTTCTTCATGAGTACTTCCTTTTCAAAGTACGAGATCTTATTTAATCGTGGAGCTTCTTCAAAATCTGGGGTGACTCTTCTAACTGAGGGAATTGTCTTAACTTGATCCTCTCCCTCTTACTAGGAGAACCTTCATGCTACTATCTGAATGCATAGTTCAAACTAGTGTTGCGAAAATCACGATTTTTTGAGTTTAGCGATATTATCGCCTGCTTTTTATGTTATTTTTTTCGCAAAAAATCGCGATAACTTGAAATAATCGCGATTCTTACGAAAAATTGGGGATTTTTGTTGTTGTTGTTGTTGTTTGCCGATTTTTTGATGAGGAGGAGGTGACACAACCTACCCAAGCTACCCCTGACACTAGTAGAGGACGTGGTCTACCTCCTGTAGCTCCTAGTTCTTCAACTTCTAGAGCATAGTAAAGTCCATTGCCAACTCCACTGGCATTTACATCTAGAGGGAAAGCTATTACATTTTCTCGCAAGAGGGGCAGAGGAAATCAATGGTATTAGTTATTTGGTTCATTTCATTGTATATGACATTATGACTCATGTTATGAGATACATTATTATAATTTTTGTTGATATTTTGAGGCTGAGTTGGGACTCGGGAGTCAAGACTGACTATTCAGTTCACTGTTATGTGTGATGTAGCACTAGAAATGATATGACACATCTTATATATTAGTTCTTTTGTCATATTTATGTCTCAATGTATTTATTTTATGTTGTAGATGCTTTAGATATTAAAAAAATTGAAAAAAATGAATATTTTTGTATTTTACGTTTTTTTCCCTATTTTTTCTGATTTTTTTCCCTCGCTGATATTATCCTGATAACGATTACTGCAACGTTGGTTCAAACGGCTCACTCTTTCTGCGTTCACATCTTCTATAATTCAAGAAAGTCCTCGTGCATTTGCTACATTCTTCCAATTCTTTCATTTGTTGTTAAGTCTTGGATAGTTGTTATTATTGACCTGCAAACTTTATTAAGAGACTATGAAAGAAAAAATATTATTAAGCAAATTACAAAGATAATAGCAATAGTAGTAATCAAGTAAAGGAAATGTAGAGCACTTGTCTTTTTGAGAAAAGTCAGCTCCCTCTTAATCTTGGATATTTTGTAATTTTAACCATCCTTGTCTCAGGATGATGCCATTTCTATTATATCCAAGAGCTAGGGTTTCTTCTTGTCGATTAGTCACTCAGGATTTGATTGTCACCATAGACTTTGACTTGAGTACGGAATTATGCTCAGCACCTTGATTTATAAGATGTCCTTTTCTGAAATGAGTCTTGAACTGTATTTGGACTTGTTTTCAGATTAATGATGATGGTCCTTGTTCTTTATTTGGACTTGGATTTTTCTAGGATTCTGAATTGTTGAAAAAGCTAGGATACAGTGCCTTCAATTCGGATACCACAGAGATGTAATTCAGTAGGTTGAAGATTTGATTACTATCCACAGGGGTTTGAATATTACTTTAGATCATAGATCTTGGTGAGGAGTTTGATGCAACAGTTGAAAGTGCCAAGAATCTTGGATCACCAAGAAAATTTTGCATAGTTACACAGTTGACAAACTTCAGAACTTCGTACTTCTGGTCATATTTCAAAGGTTAAGACATGTATTTATTTTCCTCAGTTCAGATCCCTTCCATAGTCTTCAAATGTATGCTTTGCACAACAGAAGTTTCAAACTTCTTTTCTAGGTCTCAGTTTAGATTTCTCTAGGACTTGGCCTGGTAATTACTTTCAAGAAATTTGGACTATACAGATCTAATAAACCACAAAAGATAACTCTGGTACCATTGACCTTGAAACAGTTTCAGAGGGCAATAGTCTTGAACTGAGGTACAGGTCTCGGACCTTCTGAAGAAGTAGACTATTTTGGACCTTAACACAGATATGTAGCTTGGATAAACAGTCTGCAACTCCTCATTTTCTTTAGTAAACATTTTTACTGTCTTACAAAAGCTCTTTGGCATAGATTGAAAGAGAAAACTGCTATGATCTTGCTTCACTTTAGCTCTGATACCATGTTGAAATTCAGATAGATGATAGAATTTCCTTATCATGGTAATTACTTGTGACTGACATACATTTTTTTCTTAGCATTTACTTTGATTAACAAAATAGAGATTATAATGCACAAGAGACAAGAGACACCAGAGATTAGTCTAGAGGCCAGGGAAAAACCCACAAGGGGAAACCTGTCAATCCTTTCCTTATAGATTCTTTGTCAAGAAGAGAAATCCAAGTCAAACTAACCAATGCTCCAAGTGCCAAGTCAGCCATCCAAACTCTGCCATGTTCTGTCCACAAGATAATTAATTAATCCGCTCCTTGCCTGTCCTTTTGATGCTTTGTCTTACAATAATGATGGCCTTCGGGTAGCTTGTATTACACAAATAATAGCTCACATCACACACAGATTGGTGTCTTCCTGTAGCCTGCATTACACAGAATGATGTCTTTCTGTAGTTCGCATCACAGAGAATGATGTCTTCCTGTAGCTCGCATCACAGAGATGATGTGTTCCTGCAGCTCACATCACAGAGATGATGTGTCTCCTGTAACTCGCATTCGCAGACATGGAAAGTGTCACGGAAAGTTCGCTGTATGTGCTTCAGATTCCATACCACAGACCCGAATTTCTTTTCCACAGGGAGACCCAATTGTATGCCAAATGATGGAGGAAAGGTGCCAATATATAGTTATTTCTTCATGTGAAGAGACACGTCCTTTGGGCAGGCTGACTTGTCCTTCTGGAGGGATGACTTGGCAACTAGGAGAGAATTGACACTTTACAAAGATTCAAATTCTCTTTCTTTTGCAAGGGTCATGAAGAACATGCCCTTTGAATTTTTCGTTTGACCAGAATAAAGCATGAAGAACATGCTACAAAATAATAATAATTTTCTTCTACAATTCCAACATGGATACGGTAGGAGATTGGCCTAAGACTTCATAGAGAAAAATGATTTTCTAGGACATGATGTTTGTATCAATATTGAAGGGAGGGTTTGGTTTCTTGGGAGGGAGCCTGCACTGAAAAGAATTGAATACAATGATGCTAATATCAATCCAATAACATGGATACGATAGGAGATTGGCCTAAGACTTCATAGAGAAAGAATGATTTTCTAGGACATGATGTTTGTATCAATATTGAAGAGAGGGTTTGGTTTCTTGGGAGGGAGCCTGCACTGAAAATGATTGAATACAATGATGTTATATTCAATCCATTTAAGTTGATGTTGTTCATCTTCGATTGTAGATATGGTTCAAGGAATGTTCATAGTAGCAATCAATAGCATACTATAAAATAGTCAATGAAAGTGTTGTGTTCTCATTTTATAAATTGTTAGCTTTGTTGCATAACTCACACAAAAGATTTGTAGACACCTAGGGAAATGCTGATGTTATTATTAAAGTAACTACTTGATTATTTTTGCAGAGAAAGTGAGAGAATCTCCCTATGGTGCTTAGATGAAGCTCGGAAATCCTTTGGCACAGATGAAGATATTCTTCTGGTAAAATTAATGTGCCAGTTATATTAGATGCAATTTATTATTCGTTTATTTGTTTTATTTCTAAGATTAGCATGGACATTGTATTGAAGTCCGATTATATCAGACATTTAGATTTTTCTTTATTCTATACATATATAAATATACCTAACAAGTTCTGCAACCCCATTGATTGAAATGTTTAACAATTTTCTTCTAAGAATATTTTATAGCGGGTGATCAAATTTGATCATGTCTAATAAAGTATTTTAAAGTAGGTGAGTGATTGATTAAGCTATGTAGATATTTTGAGAAATGTGCAATTAATGCAACTTTTGAAATTTCACCTCAACTTTGAGGCTTAATTATTTCACCTCAATTATTCCTGTGAACTTTCATTGTTAGGGCTGAATTTGAAATCTTAAATTACAATAGCTAATATTTCACTTCAGTCAAACCTAACTCACCAAAAAAGTGTACTTTAATGCCAGAAAGTTATAACTTATCGCTCTTCAGACACACCTGCCAAACAAATAATATATCAAAATGTCTTATAACAGAAGATTATAACTGTAGTAAATCTGCCTTCTTATCTTCTGAATGTGTGTTAAATCACTTAACTGAATCAAATCTATGGTATGTCAAATCAAGATACATAGCCAATGCTGGAATCTATTCAAGGATGAAGATAACTTACATAGAAAATCAAATCTGCAAGTACACTATATAAGATGAAGTACAAGCTATGTCACAGGGTTCGGCGAACCTGAAGGTTCAGGTTCGAAATTCGGCAAACCTGAAAAAAAAATTTGAAATTCGTTCAGGTTCGCCAAACCTGAAATTCGAACCTCAAGTCGAACCTGAACGAACTCGAACCCCAACGAACCTCAAGGAACCTGAAGGCGAATTTTAACGAAATTTTTAAGGTTCGATTTTTTTAATGATGCACTAAGAACTTCATTATGACAGCCATGATAGCTGTTTTATCCTACCTTCATCACTGTATTCTAGGCCATCATGTTGACTGTGATCATGCGAGAGTGTATTCCATGACTGCAGGATCATTGTGATCTTTCTTACACCAAGACAGTGAGATCATGTAAAGATAGTGAGGGATCGGAAGATCTTTCCATTACATATATATATACATGACTGTTAAGAAATAGATCCACTGAGATGAGATACTATTCCTCACTATACTGAGGTCCTTACTATCTCATTTATTCCGAAACTATAATGGTTACTGTGGCTCTTTGTTATGCACGGATTGTATCCTCCGAGAATGATCATTTCTGCGGCTTTGTTATTGTGCCACAACTGTAGTATAGATATATATATGTGTGTGTGTGTGATTGAGACAACGTCTAACATCAATCTTATTAGGCCGAGAGAGAGGTTCTATCACTGTTGTTCTTTGTCTAGACTCTAGACTTCTACAGGAGTATCACCGAGGCCTTGATGCCAAGACTGCTGTGCGAGATCCATTGACACTGTGCCTTTGTCCTAGATCTTTGCTTCTACATTCAGCTGAGATCCTCACAGGTATGTTGAGATCACTAGCTGTGCAATTGTGATATGTCTAGGTAGATTTGTATGCTAAAACAGATATGCTGAGAATGTCTAATCCTTCAATCTTTGCAACGTCCATTATACAAGGTTATTCCTGCTCCATTAGACCGAGATCATATATATATATATATATATATATATATATTGAAAAATATGTATAGTCGAACCTAATGCCGAACCTCATTCGAACCTGATCGGAAAATTCGAATTCGAACTCGAACCATGTGACATAGAGTACAAGTATGTACCATAGATTTATCGCAAGGCTTTTGCAAGTCAAGCTGTCCAAACAATAAGAAAACTATATCCACCAACTCCTCCTAGCTATTAATCTCAACCAAAGTTTGTTGCTCTACCAAACATACACAACACACTAGCATACACATTGGGAAGTCCTCTTTTTTCTTTCACCAAGCTCATGTCACACAAGCTCTCCAAGCTAGAACTTGTCTTCCTTAGGGTTACAAACCCTGACCATCTTGCATCATGCAAGTACATGGCAAGACAACTCTAGCATTAGCCTCCAAGTCTAGATGTCCATCTTGGGGTTTGAGTCCTTAAATCTTAGGTATTCAACTATTGCATCAACTCAAGCACCAAGACCTTCGTTGAATATGAAGAGTACAATAACCACATTTTATTTCAGGCAAGGCATCACAGCAAGCCCAAAAGGCATCGAGCTAGGCTCTACATGATCTTTTTTGAGTTCCATGCATCACACAAGAACAAGGCTGCAATATTATCTGAGGTGTTTACTTGCATGACACAAACCTTGGTGTCCAATAAGAGCAAATCCTATCATCTCACAAGAGAAACACCCTAAGAGCATCCAAGACATCTCTCTTTTTCAGTTCTTCTCCTAGTGTTTATACCACAAGCCTATGTGAAAATTCTATCACTACAGCAACTGATTTACTTTTCCTACTTATTTCATCATAAGTTATTCATGAAATTACTTCAACAAACATTAAACTAAATACTGTTACAGATATCACATCGTAATACAGAAACAAAAACATGCACACATTGACACAGTTATTTTGGACTAATGTCCCTGGGAAAACCCAATGTGGGAAAGTCGGTGCCACAAGGGAGGATTTTATTATTCAGCAATTTTCTTGTACAATAGGGTGCCAATCTGGCTTATCCACAGATAGACAAACTTCCAGCACTTTCCTAAACCCAGTGTAGGCCTTATTGACCTCTGCTACAACTTAAAACCCTCTATGTCAATCTGAAACCCTCTGCGTTAGCCTACTGAGGCTCTGCGCAGCCTCTCTGGGCTTCTGCATCACACCTGTAGCCTCTGTGTGGATGACGCAGGCCCTTCTGGCTCTGCGCAGTTTCTGCTGCCTCTGCGTGGCTTCCTCTGGCTCTGTGTCTGCCTCTTCTGCGCTATCTCTCATCCCTCTGTTCCATACTTGCTGCCCTTGACTACTCTCCAGACCACTGGTTCAATTTCTTAGCAAACCTCGCTCCAGAAATTGAACTGACTGGTATCCCTCAGTGTATTCTCCAAGTGCCCCTCAAGCCTCCTCTTATACTTTTTATGTTGACATCTCAACGGACGAGATTAAATCTCTAAGCAACGACTAAGATTAGATTTGGCTTGATCCATGTCTTTTGGACCACTCTATCACAGATTCATATTAATACACATTAATATTTTATTTTTCCTAAGTTTAGACTTAGGGACTCCATTAAAAATATTAATTATTTTAATATCACTTAATCTGTTTAGAATTTGCCCATACCCTTTATGGGTATTGGAGATCTCATGTGCCCCAACCTCTCCACCAAATTTCGTGGCTAGAGCACATCCGATGCTACCCCAAATCAACACTCCCCCTCTTAGCGAGGATTGTGCTCTAGCAATACTCCTCACTGAGTATTACTCTGATCACCTGGCATTGGTTCCTGTGTTGATGCTAGGCCTCCCTGCCTGACATCCTCTGCACTGCTGCATCCTATACTGTTGCCCATGGTTCTGCCACTGCTGCATCTGTACGACGGCTCCCTCTACATCCGTGCTGTCGCTGGTCCTTTCTCCTAGCACTGCATCCGCACTGCACCTTCCTCTGCATCTGTGTTGTTGTTGGTCCTTTCTCCCAACACTGCAACTCCCTCTACATCTGTGTTGTTGTTGGTCCTTTCTCCCAACACTGCAACTCCCTCTTCATTTATGCTGCTAACACACTACTTCTGAAAGGGGTTCTTTACCATCCCCATCTTTTCCCTGAAGTAGTCAAATTTTGACTTTCCAAGGGCCTTGGTGAGGATATTTGCCACGTGTTCCCCTGTAGGAGTGTAGCTCAACTGTACAGCGCGTCGTTGGACACAATCTCTGACAAAGTCATATTGAATATCAATATGCTTTGACCTATCATGAAATACTAGATTCTCAGAAAGTTTGATGCAACTTTGATTATCACACATGATCCTGATCGCCTCCATATTTCTTCTGAATAGGTTTACCAACAGTTTTCTAAACCATATGGCCTCACACGAAGCTGTGCTTGCTGCCATATATTCTGCCTCAGATGAGCTCAGAGCTACGAACTTCTGTTTCCTCCTGCACCAGGAAGTTATTCCTGATCCAATGTTGAAACAATACCTAGAGGTACTTTTCCGATCCACTAAACTTCCTGCCCAATCTGCATTAGTAAATCCACTCAACTTGATATGCTTCCCCTTTTTGTACAAGAGCCCATAATCAATTGTTCCCTGTAAATACCTGAGAACATGCTTGGCTGTTGCCCAGTGAGCCCTATTTGGTTCCACCATGAACTGACTAAGCGTGTTGACAGCATAGCAAATATTTGGCCTGGTATTGACTAGATACATTAGGGACATTATGAGTTGTCGGTATAGGGTGGGATCGACATCCTTGTCTTCTGATGCATCAGTCTTCTTGCAATTGGTGATCATTGGCGTAGCCATAGGTCTATAGTCTCCCATCCTGAACCTTTTCAAAATTTCTGTAGCATACCTTCCTTGCACAAGGAAGATTTCTCCTTTCTGCTGCCAAACTTCCAACCCTAGAAAATAGTGCATTTGTCCCAGATCCTTCATATCGAACTTTGTGGCTAGATTCTTCTTGCACTCTTCAATGAGTCTGGATGATCCTATCAGGAAGAGATCAGCCACATATTATACTAAGATAAGTGTCTCGCTCTCTACGTCTAGATAATAGAGATTCGGATCCGTGTCACTCTTGACAAACCCATCTTCTGCAAGTAGCCATCTATTTGACCATACCATGCTCTTGGTACTTGCTTCAGCCCATACAAGGCTTTCTTTAGTCTGCATACAAGAGAATTCTTCTCATGAGTTTCAAAGTCCTCTGGTTGTTCAATGTATATTTCTTCTTCTATTACCCCGTTTAAAAATGCCGTCTTGACATCCATCTGATGGATCTCCCATCCCATCTAGTCTACAACAAATATCATGGTCCTAATAGATGTATAACTGGCTACCGGGGTGAAGGTTTCCTCATAGTCAATCCCTTCCTTTTGAGCATACCCCTTAGCCACAAACCTGGCCTTGTATTTTTAAATACTGTCGTCTGCAGTGTATTTGATCTTGTAGATCCATCTTGAACCTACCACAGATCTATCTTGAGGCCTTGACACCACCTCCCAGACATCGTTTACCATTATGGAGTTATACTCCTCCACCATCGCATCTACCTAGACCTGATGCTGAGTTGCTTCCTTGAAGTTGGTAGGCTCTCCATCCTGAGCTATTAACGCCTGATACCTGTATGGTTGTTTTCACTCCCTTTCACTGTTCCTTGGCTCTTCGATGAAGTTCTCTACATCACGCAGAATTTGACGGAGTTCCCTGCTGGTTCTTCCTTTGCCAACAAGTGCTTTTGTTTGCTCCTCTTCCTCATCCCGAGAATCTTCCTTGATTTGAGGAAGGATTCTTCACTTCCGTTGGTTGAAGAGGCATGACCAACAGGTCCTCTTTCGACTGCTCCTTGGAAGGCATTTTGCGAGATCTTCTAAAAGCTCTGTCCACCATGAACTTTACATCGTGTCATACTACTACCTTCTCGCTCCCTGGAAGATAGATCCTATATGCCTTAGCGTTCTTGCTATATCCTGCCAGATACCCCTTTTCTGCAATCTGATCCAGCTTCTTCCTCTTCATCAGGTATGCGACAATATGCCAAACTCCCAAATATCCTGAAATGACTAACTTCAGGTGTCTTCCAAGTGAAGACTTTCTCTGGAGTAATATTGCCCAATGCCCGATGAGGAGTCTTGTTTTGAACATAGACAACTGTGCTGCATGCTTCTGTGCACAGGAATTTTGGCATATCTTGATCATACAACATGGCCCTAGCTGCTTCTACAATAGTCCTATTTTTCCTTTATGCCACCCCATTCTGCTCTGGACTGTAGGGAGTTGTCCACTCTCTTTTGATGCCCTCCTTAACGCAAAAATCAGTGAAGTCCTTATCGACATATTCTCCACCATTATCTGAGTGCAAGATTTTTATTTTCTTACCTGTCAGATTCTCCACTAGAGCCTTGGACTCCTTGAATCGACTGAAAACTTCATCCTTGGTTTTCAAAAATAGATCCAAGCTTTCCTCGAGTTGTCATCAATGAAAGTAAGGGAATATTTGGCACTGCTGAGAGCTTTGACGGACATGGGTCTGCAGATATCTGAGTGTACCAATCCTAGTATACTCTTGGCCCTGTGGTTGCTCCTAGGAAATGTTGCATTGGCATACTTTCCTAGAGCGCATCCCCTGCATACATCATCTTGTTCCATACTCAGATCCGGAACAAAGTGCTCCTGAGAATTCTCAGAGTTCCATGGTGCAAGTGACCTATCCTTCTATGCCATAGTTCATTTAAGTCTTTGTCCCCATGACTGCCTAGTAGTGCCATTGGAGATTCTAGTTGTAATCTTTACAACCGATTACTTTTGATCCCGATCTACAGTTTCTTTTTCCAGCTTAGGTGTTTGACATATACTTTTTCCTTGATGAAGTAGACATCATATCCCTTGCTTTGTAGTTGTGACACGGAAAGTAAGTTCATCCCCAATACTGGCACATGCAACACATTTGTGGCACATAATCGCTCTCTTGATTATGTCTGAAAAATTATGGTACCCTTTCCTACTGGAGTACACTTTGCCTTGTTCCCCATGGTGATCTGAAAGTTCATCTTCTCTTCTCGATATCCTGAGAAACTCTTCCTAATTCCCGTCATATGCCACGAGACTCCACTGTCTATATACCATACTTCTGATGATGCAACACTAGTTATGCACGCCACTTCTTCTTCCAACCTGGAAGCCAACGTAGAGAAATCAAAATCTCTCTCTTGTGCAATTTTTTGAAAATCTCTGTGAGTCCCCTGAGGTGGATGCCTCTGCATTGTGGTCTCGAACCATAACTGGTTTTCCCTTTTTGTCTCTAATTACTTGCTCTGATACCATGTGAAAATTCTATCACTGCAGCAATTGATTTACTTTTCCTACTTATTTCATCATAAGTTATTCATGAAATTACTTCAACAAACATTAAACTAAAAATTGTTGCAGATATCACATCATAATATAGAAACAAACATATGCACACATTGACCCAGTTATTTTGGAATAATGTCACCAGAAAAATCCACTGTAGGAAAACGGTGCAGCAAGGGACGATTTTATTATTTAGCAATTTTCGTGTACAATAGGGTGCCAATCTGGCTTACCCACAAATAGACAAACTTCCAGCACTTTCCTAAACCCGGTGCAGGCCCTACTGACATCTGCTACAACTTGAAACCCTCTGAATCAACCTACTGAGGCTCTGCGCAACCTCTCTAGGCTTCTGTGTCACTCCTGTAGCCTCTGCGTGGATGATGCAGACCCTTCTAGCTCTGCGCAGTTTCTACTGCCTCTGCATGGCTTCCTTTGGCTCTGTGTCTGCCTCTTCTGCGATGATCTTCTGTCCCTCTATTCCATACTTGCTGCCTTCTGACTACTCTCCATAACACTGATTCAATTTTTTAGCAAACCCCGCTCCAGAAATTGAATTGACTGGTCTTTCTCAGTGCATTCTCCAAGTGCCCCTCAAGCCTCTTCTTATACTTTTTCTATTGGCATCTCAACGACCGAGATTAAATCTCTAATCAATGGCAAAGATTAGATTTGGCTTGATCCATGTCTTTTAGACCTCTCTATCACAGATTCATATTAATACACATTAATATTTTATTTTTCGCAAGTTTAGACTTAGGGACTCCATTAAAAATATTAATTATTTTAATATCTCCTAATCTGTCTAGAATTTTCTCAAACCCTTTCTAGGTATTGGAGATCTCATGTGCCCCAACCTCTCCACCAAATTTTGTAGCTAGAGCACATCCGATGCTACCCCAAATCAACACTCCCTCTTAGCGAGAACTGTGCTCTAGCAATACTCCTCACTAAGTATTACTCTGATCATCCGGCATCAGTACTTGTGCTGATGTTAGGCCTCCTTGCCCAACATCCTCTGTACTGTTGCATCTTATACTGCGGCCCATGGTTCTGCCACTGCCACTGTTGCATTTATACGATAGCTCCCTCTGCATCTGTGGTGCTGCTGGTCCTTTCTGCCAGCATTGCATCCGCACTGCACCTGGTCCTTTCTGCCAGCATTGCATCCGCACTGCACCTTCCTCTGCATCTGTGCTACTATTGGTCCTCTCTCCCAACACTACATTTGCACTGTAACTCCCTCTACATCTGTGCTGCTATTGGTCCTTTCTCCCAACACTGCATCTGCACTGCAACTCCCTCTTCATTCGTGCTGCTAACACACTACTTCTGAAAGGGTTTCTTTACCATCCCCATGTCTTCCCTGAAGTAGTCAAATTTTGACTTTCCAAGGGCCTTGGTGAGGATATATGCCACTTGTTCCCCTGTAGGAGTGTAGCTCAACTGTACAGCTTCACGTTGGACGCAATCTCTGACAAAGTGACACTAGATATCAATATGCTTTGACCTATCATGTAACATTGGATTCTCAGAGAGTTTGATGCAACTCTGATTATCGCACATGATCCTGGTCGCCTCCATATTTCTTTTGAATAGCTTTACAAAGAGTTTTCTAAGCCATATGGCCTCACACAAAGCTATGCCTACTGCCATATATTTTGCCTCAGACGAGCTCAAAGCTACAGAATTCTATTTCCTACTGCACCAGGAGGTTATTCCTGATCCAATGTTGAAACAGTGTCCAGAGGTACTTTTCTAATCCACTGAACTTCCTGCCCAATCTACGTCAGTAAATTCACTCAACTTGATATCCTTCCCCTTTTTGTACAAGAGCGCATAATCAATTGTTCCCTGTAAATACCTAAGAACGTGCTTGGCTGTTGCCCAGTGAGCCCTCTTTGGTTCCACCATGAACTGACTAAGGGTGTTAACAGCATAGCAAATATTTGGCCTGGTATTGACTAAATACATCAGGGACCCTATGAGCTATCGGTATAGGGTGGGATCGACATCCTTGTCTTCTAATGCATCAATCTTCTTCCAGTTGGTGATCATTGGCATAGCCATAGGTCTATAGTCTCCCATCCTGAACCTTTTCAGAATTTCTGTAGCATACCTTCTTTGCCCAAGGAAGATTTCTCCTTTCTGCTGCCAAACTTCCAACCCTAGAAAATAGTGCATTCGTCCCAGATCCTTATCGAACTCTGTGGCTAGATTCTTCTTGCTGTCTTCAGTGAGTCTGGATGATCCTGTCAGGAAGAGGTCATCCACATATAATACTAAGATAACTGGCTCGCTCTCTATGACCAGATAATATAGATTTGGATCCACGTCACTCTTGACAAACCCCATCTTCTACAAGTAGCCATCTGTTCGACCATACCATGCTCTTGGTGCTTGCTTCAACCCAGACAAGGCTTTTTTCGGTCTGCATAAATGAGACTTCTTCTCATGAGTTTCAAAGCCTTTTGGCTGTTCAATGTATACTTCTTCTTTTGTTACCTATTTAAAAATGTCGTCTTGACATCCATTTGATGGATCTCCCATCCCACTTAGGCTACAAGAGGTATCACGATCCTAATAGATGTATACCTGGCCACTGGGGCGAAGGTTTCCTCATAGTCAATCCGTTCCTTTTGAGCATACCCCTTAGCCACAAACCTGGCCTTGTATTTTTCAATACTACCATCTGTAGCATATTTGATCTTGTAGATCCATCTTGAACCTACCACAGATCTATCTTGAGGCCTTAACACCACCTCCTAGACATCGTTTACCATTATGGAGTTATACTCCACCATCGCATCTACCTAGACCTGACGCTGAGCTGCTTCCTTGAAGTTGGCAGGCTCTCCATCCTGAGCTACTAACGCAAGATACCTGTCTGGTTGTTTTCGCTCCCTTTCACTGTGCTTTGGCTCTCCGATGAAGTTCTCTGCATCACGCAGAATTTGACAGAGTTCCCTACTGGTTCTTCCTCTGCCAACAGGTGCTTCTGTTTGCTCCTCTTCCTCATCCCGAGAATCTTCCTGATCTGAGAAAGGATTCTTCACTTCTGTTGGTTGAAGAGGCATGACCAACGAATCCTCTTTCGATTGCTCCTTGGAAGGCATTTTGCGAGATCTTCTGAAAGATCTGTCCTCCATGAACTTTACATCGCGTCGCACTACTACCTTCCTACTCCCTGGAAGATAGTTCCTGTATGCCTTAGCGTTCTCGCTATATCCTACCAAATACCGCTTTTCAGCAGTCTGATCCAACTTCTTCCTCTTTTCTGCAGGTATGCAACAATATGCCAAACTCCTACATATCCTGAAATGACTAACCTCAAGTGTTTTCCTAGTGAAGACTTTCTCTGGAGTAATCTTGCCCAATGCCCGATGAGGACTTTCTAAATGTAGACAACTGTGTTGCATGCTTCTGCCCACAGGAATTTTGGCATATCCTAATCATACAGCTAGGCCTAGCTCCTTCTACAATAGTCCTGTTTTTCCTTTCTGCCACCCCATTCTACTCCGGATTGTAGGGAGTTGTCCACTCTCTTCTAATGCCCTCCTTAACACAAAAATCAATGAAGTCCTTATCGAAATATTCTCCACCATTATCTGAGCGCAAGACTTTTATTTTCTTACCTGTTAGATTCTCCACTAGAGCCTTGAACTCCTTGAATTGACTGAAAACCTCATCCTTGGTTTTCAAAAAATAGATCCAAGTTTTCCTCGAGTGGTCATCAATGAAAGTAAGGAAATACTCGGCACCGCTGAGAGCTTTGATGGACATAGGTCTGTAGATATCTGAGTGTATCAATTCAGTACACTCTTGGCCCTATGGTTGCTCCTAGGAAATGTCGCCTTGGTATACTTTCCTAGAGTGCATCCCCTGCATACATCATCTCATTCCGTACTTAGATCCAGAACTCCTATCACAATGCTCATGAGAATTCTAAGAGCTCCATGGTGCAAGTGACCCATCCTTGTGTGCCATAGTTTGTTTAAGTCTTTGTCCCCATGACTACCTATTAGTGCCATTGGAGATTCTAGTTGTAATTTGTACAACTGATTACTTTTGATCCCGATCTGCACTTTCTTTTTCCAACTCAGGTGTTTGACGTATACCTTTTCCTTGATGAAGTAGACGTAATAGACCTTGCCTTGTAGTTGTGACACGAAAGGTAAGTTCATCCCCAATCCTGGCACATGCAGCACATTTGTGACACAAAACCACTCTATCGATTCTGTCTGAAAAACTATGGTACCCTTTCCTATTGGAGTACACTTTGCCTTGTTCCCCATGGTGATTTGAAAGTTCATCTTCTCTTCTCGATAATCTGAGAAACACTCCCTGATTCTCGTCATATGCCACAAGGCTCCACTGTCTATATACCATACTTCTGATGATGCAGCACTAGTCATGCATGCCACTTCTTCTTCCAACCTGGAAGCCAACATAGAGAAATTGAAACCTCTCTCTCTTGGGCAATTTTCTGAAAATTTGCATGAGTCCCCTAAGGTGGATGCCTCTGCATCGTGGTCTCGACCCATAACTGATTTTCCCTTTTTGTCTCTGATTACTTGCTTTGATACCATGTGAAAATTCTATCACTGCAACACTTGATTTACTTTTCCTACTTATTTTATCATAAATTATTCATGAAATTACTTCAACAAACATTAAACTAAAAATTGCTGTAGATATCACAGCGTAATACAGAAACAAAAATATGCACACATTGACATAGTTATTTTGGACTAATGTCCCAGGAAAAACCCAATGTGGGAAAACCGGTGCAGCAAGGGTGGATTTTATTATTCAACAATTTTCTTGTACAACAGGGTGCCAATCTAGCTTACCCACAGATAGACAAACTTCCAGCACTTTCCTAAACCTTGTGTAGGCCCTACTGACCTCTGCTACAGCTTGAAACCCTCTGCGTCAGCCTACTGACCTCTGCTACAGCTTGAAACCCTCTGCGTCAGCCTACTGAGGCTCTATGCAGCCTCTATGGGCTTTTGCATGACTCCTGCAGCGTTTGTGTGGATGACGCAGGCCCTTCTGGCTCTGCGTAGTTTCTGTTGCCTTTGCGTGGCTTCCTCTGGCTCTTCTGCGCTAATCTCTTATACCTCTGTTCCGTACTTGCTGCCTCCTGACTGCTCTCCAGACCACTGGTTCAATTTCTCAGCAAACGCCGCTCTAGAAATTGAACTAATTGGTCTCCCTCAATGTATTCTCCAAGTACCCCTCAAGCCTCCTCTTATACTTTTTCTGTTGACATCTCAACGGTCGAGTTTAAATCTCTAAGCAACGGCTAAGATTAGGTCTGGCTTGATCCATGTGTTTTCGACCACTCAATCATAGATTCATATGAATACACATTAATATTTTATTTTTCCTATGTTTAGACTTAGGGACTGCATTAAAAATATTAATTATTTTAATATCTTCTGATCTATTTAGAATTTGCCCAAACCCTTTCTGGGTTTTGGAGATCTCATGTGCCCCAATCTCTCCACCAAATTTCGTGGCTAGAGCTCATCCGATGCTACCCCAAATCAACACTCCCTCTTAGTGAGCACTGTGCTCTAGCAATACTCCTCACTGAGTATTACTCTGATCATCCGACATCGGTCCCTGTGCTGATGCTAGGCCTCCTTGACCAACATCCTTTGCATTGCTGCATCCTGTACTGCTGCCCATGGTTTTTCCACTACCACTGCTGCATCTGTACGAAAACTCCTTCTGCATCCGTGCTGCTGCTGGTCTTTTCTCCCAGCACTGCATCTGCACTGCACCATCCTCTGCTTCTGTGCTGCTGTTGGTCCTTTCTTCCAACATTGCATTTGCACTACAACTCCCTCTGCATTTGTGCTGCTATTGGTGCTTTCTCCAAACACCGCATCTGCACAACAACTACCTCTTCATTCGTGTTAACACGCTACTTCTGAAAGGGGTTCTTTACCATCCCCATATTTTCCCTGAAGTAGTCAAATTTTGACTTTCCAAGGGCCTTGGTGAGGATATCTGCCACTTGTTCCCCTGTAGGAGTGTAGCTCAACTGTACAGCTCTATGTTGGACACAATCTTTGACAAAGTGATACCAAATATCAATATGCTTTGACCTATCATGAAATACTGGATTCTCAGAGAGTTTGATGCAACTTTGATTATCACACATGATCCTAGTTGCCTCCATATTTCTTTTGAATAGGTTTACCAACAGTTTTCTAAGCCATATGGCTTCACACAAAGCTGTGCTTGCTGCCATATGTTCTGCCTCAGACGAGCTCAAAGTTACGGACTTTTGTTTTCTACTGCACCAGGAGTTTATTCTTGATCCAATGTTGAAATAGTACCCAGAGGTACTTTTCCGATCCACTGAATTTCCTGCCCAATCTGCATTAGTAAATCCACTCAACCTGATATCCTTACCCTTTTTGTACAAGAGCCCATAATCAACTGTAACCTGTAATACATGAGAACGTGCTTGGCTGCTGCCCATTGAGCCCTTTGTGGTTCCACCATGAACTAACTAAGGGTGTTGACAGCATAGCAAATATCTGGCCTGGTATTGACTAGATATATCAGGGACCCTATGAGCTGTCGGTATAGGGTGGGATTGATATCCTTGTCTTCTGATGCATCAATCTTCTTCCAGTTGGTGATCATTGGCGTAGCCATAGGTCTACAGTCTCCCATCTTGAACCTTTTCAGAATTTTTGTAGCATACCTTCCATGCCCAAGGAAGATTTTTCCTTTTCGTTGCCAAACTTCCAACCCTAGAAAATAGTGCATTCATCCCAAATCCTTATCGAAATCTGTGGCTAGATTCTTCTTGCAGTCTTCAATGAGTCTAGATGATCCTGTGAGGAAGAGATCATCCACATATAATACTAATATAAGTGGCTCACTCTCTACGACCAGATAGTAGAGATTTGGATCCATGTCATGCTTGACAAACCCCATCTTCTACAAGTAGCCATCTATTCGACCATACCATGCTCTTGGTGCCTGCTTCAGCCCATACAAGGATTTCTTCAGTTTGCATAAATGAGACTTCTTCTCATGAGTTTCAAAGCCCTCTGGTTGTTCAATGTATACTTCTTTTTTTGTTACCCCGTTTAAAAATGCCGTCTTGACATCCATCTGATGGATCTCCCATCCCATTTGGGCTGCAAGAAATATCACGGTCCTAATAGATGTATACTTGGCTACCGGGGTGAAGGTTTCCTCATAGTCAATCCCTTCCTTTTGAGCATAGCCCTTAGCCACAAATTTGACCTTGTATTTTTCAATGTTATCGTCGGCAGCATATTTGATCTTGTAGATCCATCTTGAACCTACCACAGATCTATCTTGAGGCCTTGACACTACCTCTCAGACATCGTTTACCATTATGGAGTTATACTCCACCACCATTGCATCTAGCCAGCACTGATGTTGAGTTGCTTCTTTGAAGTTGGCAGGCTCTCCATCCTGAGCTACTAACGCTTGATACCTATTTGGATGTTTTTTCTCCCTTTCACTGTACCTTGGCTCTCTGATGAAGTTCTCTGCATCACGCAGAATTTGATGGAGTTCCATGCTAGTTCTTCCTCTGCCAACAAGTGCTTCTGTTTGCTCCTCATCCTCATCCCGAGAATCTTCCTGATCTGAGGAAGGATTCTTCACTTCCGTTGGTTGAAGAGGCATGGCCAATAGATCCTCTTTTGACTACTCCTTTAAAAGCATTTCGCGCGATCTTCTGAAAGCTCTGTCCTTCATGAACTTTACATTGCGTCGTACTACTACCTTTCTGCTTGCTAGAAGATAGATCATGTATGCCTTAGTGTTCTTGCTATATCCTGCCATATACCCCTTTTCTGCAGTCTAATCCAACTTCTTCCTCTTTTCATCGGGTATGCAACAATATGCCAAACTCCCAAATATCCTGAAATGACTAACTTCAGGTGTCTTCCCAGTGAAGACTTTCTCTGAAGTAATCTTGCCCAATATCCGATGAGGAGTCCCGTTCTAAACATAGACAGTTGTGTTGCATGCCTCTGCCCACAGGAATTTTGGCACATCTTGATCATACAACATGGCCCTAGCTGCTTCTACAATAGTCCTGTTTTTCCTTTTTGCCACTCCATTTTGCTCCGAATTGTAGGGAGTTGTCCACTCTCTTCTGATGCCCTCCTTAACGCAAAAATCAGTGAAGTCCTTATCGACATATTCTCCAACATTATCTGAACGCAAGACTTTTATTTTTTTACCTGTCAGATTCTCCACTAGAGCTTTGAACTCTTGAATCGACTGAAAACCTCATCCTTGGTTTTCAAAAAATAGATCTAAGTTTTCCTCGAGTGATCATCAGTGAAAGTAAGGAAATACTCGGCACCACTGAGAGCTTTGATGGACATAAGTCCGCAGATATCTGAGTATATCAATCCTAGTACACTCTTGGCCCTATGGTTGCTCCCAGGAAATGTTGCCTTGGCATACTTTCCTAGAGCGCATCCCCTGCATACATCATCTTGTTCTGTACTCAGATCCGAAACTCCTGTCACAGTGCTCCTGAAAATTCTCAGAGCTCCATTGTGTAAGTGACCCATCCTTCTGTGCCATAGTTCATTTAAGTCTTTGTTCCCATGACTGCCTATTAGTGCCATTGGAGATTCTAGTTGTAACTTGTACAACCGATTACTTTTGATCCCGATCTGCACTTTCTTTTTCCAGCTCGGGTGTTTGACGTACACCTTTTCCTTGATGAAGTAGACGTCATAGCCCTTGCCTTGTAGTTGTTACACGGAAAGTAAGTTCATCCCCAATCTGGCACATGCAGCACATTTGTGACATGGAACCGCTCACCCAATTCTGTCTGAAAAAACTATGGTACCCTTTCCTACTGGAGTACACTTTGCCTTGTTCCCCATGGTGATCTGAAAGTTCATCTTCTCTTCTCGATATTCTAAGAAACAACTCCCTGATTCTCGTCATATGCCACAAGGCTCCACTGTTTATATACTATACTTCTGATGATGCAAAACTAGTCATGCATGCCACTTTTTCTTCCAACCTGGAAGGCAACATAGAGAAATCGAAATCTTTCTCTCTTGTGCAATTTTCTATAAATCTGCGTGAGTCCCCTGAGGTGGATGCCTCTGCATCGTGGTCTTGACCAATGTTGCACTAATCATTATCGGGATAATATCAACGCGAGGAAAAAATCGATAATAATCGGGAAAAAATCATTTGGTACAAAAATATTCATTTTTTTTTCAATTTTTTTAATATCTAAACCATATATAACATAAAATAAATACATTGACACATAAATATGATAAAAGAACTAATATATAAGATGTTTAATATCATTTCTAGTGCCAAAATCACACATAATAGTGAATCATGTCCTGAATAGGAAGTCTTGACTCCTGAGTCCCAACTCAACCTCAAAATATCAACAAAAGATATAATAATGTATCTCATATCATGAGTCATAATTTCATATACAATGAAATGAACCAAATAACTAATACTATTGATTTCCTCTGCCCCTCTTGCGAGAAAATGCTATAGCTTTCCCTTTCCCTCTAGATGTAGATGCTGGTGCTGGTGGAGTTGGCAGTGGAGTCTGTTGTGCTCTAGAAGCTGAAGAACTAAAAGTAGGAGCTATAGGAGGTAGACCACGTCCTCTACTGGTGGCAGGGATAGCCCGGGCAGGTGGTGTCACCTCCTCCTCCTGTTCCTTGTCCTCCTCCCCCTCCACTACATCTTGCACTAACCAATCATCAGTAGACTCCATGAGAGGCCTCTCGGCCTCAACCCTCCATGCAACAATGGTGTCAATCCCATCCAATGAGATGGCCTCCATATGAGGTGTCCACTCAAGTTGCCTCACCCACAATCGAAGATTGTAGTAGACGTAGACCATGTCATTAAGTCGCTGGGACTCCAACCTGTACAAAGATCATGAAATAATAATCAATAATTATAAAAAAAAAATATTGTTTAATGAATTCAAAAATTTATTTGGAAATTTACAATATTTTAAATTTTTAAGTGTTAACCTGTTGCGCTTCTTCTTGTGTATTTTTTCAAATACACTCCAGTAGCGGTCACATCCGGAGGAGCTACATGTTTCGCTGAGGATTTGAATGGCAAGCTTTTGCAGAAGGGGTACCCTGGCACCATACATTCTCCACTATGCATCTACAACAAAATTACAAATAAAATTTTAAATAAACATAAGAAAAAAATGGAATTTGAAGAGACAATGAAATTTGAAACAAAGTTACAAACTAAAAAATACTTGGCATGTTAATCGTTCTATCAGTCATAACCATGTCAAAGCCAAATGTGCCACCTGCCATCCTATATATCTCAATTTCTTTATAGATCTCTATACGTTCTGCTGGAGATTGCACCATCTTCTAGACACAGGATAAGAATCCATCTATGATCTCAACATCAAATACAAACCCACATGCGTAAGAAAATGCGGGGTTCAGGAAAAGCCTAGCAGCATGAATGGAACGTTGGAGTGTGTTATTCCATCGCTCATCAATCACTCCCCATAGGATTTGTCTCTGAAACCTCTCATTTCCCTTATCATCATAGTAGACCCAAATTGCTTCTTTGGCCCTGTCCATAGCCTCATACAAATAGCCCATTGCAAACTTCTCACCATCAACTAACCGATGAACCTTTACCAAAGGTTCAGTAATGGGGCACACCTCTTGCACTCCCACCCAGAAGTCTTCTTGGTATGAAACTAGTCTGCACACGGCTTCTCCCTCTGGTTTGCGGCTCATTAGCAAAGCACGCCACTCCTCTGAAAGAAACATTCTCTTCACATCCCACATAGAATTCAAGAGGGATTGAAGAGATATGAAACTGGTGGCAAACCGTGTAATGGCGGGGCGCACTAACTCTTTGTTGTTGGTGAATCTTCTCATCAAGCTAAGCATAGATGTATGGTTATATATAAATTTTGTAATGCTTTTGAATGACTCAACAATATCTTTGACAAAGGGAAGTTTCCCTATGTCCTTCAACATCAAATCAATACAATGTGCAACACAAGGTGTCCAAAATAAAGTAGGATGTCTATCCATAAGCATCTTGCCAGCGGCAACATAATTTGCAGCATTGTCCGTTATGACTTGGACAACATTTTCTGCACCCACCTCCAAAATAAACACATCTAGCAAATCACATAAATTTCTTGCATCTTTGATTTGTGCAGATGCATCAACAGATTTGATAAACATAGTCCCCTTGGGACAACTAACCAAGAAGTTTATAAGGGTTCTCCTATTTTGGTCAATCCAACCATTTGACATCACAGTGCATCTTGTTTGTGCCCATGATGCCCTAAAATCCTCCAATCTTTTGGTGCAGTCAAACTTTTCATTTTGAAGAATCCGACCTCTGAAATCATGATAAGAAGGGATTCTGTACCCTGGGCCAACAGTGGCAATAGCATCAATAGCAGGTTGGAAAAATGAATTATTCCATACAATACTGAAAGGAATATCACTCCAAAGGAGAAATTTTGCCAGCGACTTGTCAACTTGTTCTTTCTCAATTTTTTTTTAGCATTGAACTGATAGATGGATGTGAACCAGGTGTGGTTCAAGGAACAAAAATTGATGATATAGCTACTAGAATGGTTGATGCTGGAGTAGAACCAGTGGCACTTGCTTGTTTAGCTGACTTTTTTAGTTGCCTCTTCACTTCTTTTTTGGCCTCTCTATTGTGGTCTAAAGTTTCCAATGCTTTCATGGCCGTTTGGATGAGTTCAGGATTTGTATTTTTGCAAGGCCCTACAACAAATCCAGGGATTTTTGCAAGGTGATACTTCAATTTGTAGACCCCCTCTGACATATGGTGCACACACAACTTGCAAGTCAAGTTTAATCTATCATTCAGAGCATTAGGTTCACCAAATTCTCAGAAAGGGTCCAATTTCCTTGGCATGTTTGATTTTGAACTTTGAAGTTGAAAACTTGAATGGTGTTTCGATGAACCTATGGGAAAATAAGGATTACAATTTAGTATTTACAAGTTACAAACTTACAGTTTAATATTTTACTATTTACATTGTACAAAAACAAAAAAAAATTACATACAATTTAAGAAACCCCATTCCAAATCCAACAAAAAAAACTAAAAAAACAATACATTGGACAAATGTCAAAAACTCCATTCCAAACCCAACCAAAAAAACTAAAAAAAATATTACATTGGACAAATGTCAAAAACCTCATTCCAAACCCAACCAAAAACATTGAAAAAAAACAAAAACAAAGTTTCAAAACAATGAAAACAAAAAACATTGGTGCCCATACCGTTTTTATAGAGATAATCGGTCTCTTCATTAGCACACTCTTTGATTTTCTCATCCACACAGTTGATTTAGCTCCAAAACGGCAAAATCTCCAAGCCTCTCCAACACTCCAAGACTCCAAACCCCTCCGCGCACTCTGCTGTCCAAATGAAATAAACCAAAATCGTGTTTTTCCTTTCAAACTCGCGCTGCCCGAGCCCCCCGTGATTTTTATCGAAAAAATCAGCTATAAAAAAAAATCCGAGTACTAACCACGATTTTATCTTTTTGGTGAAAAACTCGCTGTTAAATGATAAAATCGCGGTAATATCGCGATTTTAACAACACTGGTATCGACCCATAACTAATTTTCCCTTTTTGCCTCTGATTACTTGCTCTGATACCATGTGAAAATTCTATTACTGTAGCAACTGATTTACTTTTCCTACTTATTTCATCATAAGTTATTCATGAAATTACTTCAACTAACAACTAAAAACTGCTGCAGATATCACATCGTAATACAGAAACAAAAATATGCACACATTGACACAGTTATTTTGGACTAATGTCCCCAGGAAAACCCAATGTGGGAAAACCGGTGCAGCAAGGGAGGATTTTGTTATTCAACAATTTTCTTGTACAACAGGGTGCTAATCTAGCTTACCCACAGATAGACAAACTTCCAGCACTTTCCTAAAACCAATGTAGGCCCTACTGACCTCTACTATAGCTTGAAACCCTCTACGTCAGCCTAAAACACTTTGCGTCAGCCTACTGAGGCTCTACGCAGTCTCTCTAGGCTTTTGTGTCATTCCTGCAGCCTCTGTGTGGATGACGTAGACCCTTCTGGCTCTGCACAATTTCTGTTGCCTCTGCGTGGCTTCCTCTAGCTCTACGTCTGCCTCTTTTGCGCTGATCTCCCGTCCCTCTGTTCTGTACTTGCTACTTCCTGACTGCTCTCCAGACCACTGGTTCAATTTTTCAGCAAACCCCGCTTCAGAAATTGAACTGACTGGTCTCCCTCAGTGTATTCTCCTAGTGCCCTCAAGCCTCCTCTTATACTTTTTCTATTGACATCTCAATGGCCGAGATTAAATCTTTAATCAACGGCTAAGATTAGATTGGGCTTGATCCATGTCTTTTAGACCACTCTATCACACATTCATATTAATACACATTAATATTTTTTTTTTTAAAGTTTAGACTTAGGGACTCCATTAAAAATATTGATTATTTTAATATGTCCTGATCTGTTTAGAATTTGTCCAAACCATTTATGGGTATTGGAGATCTCATGTGCCCCAACCTCTCCACCAAATTTCGTGGGTAAAGCACATCCAATGCTACCCCAAATCAACACTCCCTTATAGCGAGGACTATGCTCTAGCAACACTCCTCACTGAGTATTACTCTGCTCATTCGGCATCGGTACCTATGCTGATGTTAGGCCTCCTTGCCCAATATCGTTTGCACTGCTGCCCATGGTTCTGCCACTGCCACTGCTGCATTTGTACGACAACTCCCTCTGCATTTGTGCTATTGCTGGTCCTTTCTCCCAGCACTGCATCTGCACTGCACCTTCCTCTGCCTCTATGCTGCTGTTGGTCCTTTCTCCCAACACTGCATCTGCACTGCAACTCCCTCTGCATCTGTGCTGTTGTTGGTCCTTTCTCTCAACACTGCATCTGCACTGCAACTCCCTCTTCATTCGTGCTGCTAACACACTACTTCTGAAAGGGGTTCTTTACCATCCCCATCTTTTCCCTGAAGTAGTCAAATTTTGACTTTCCAAGGGCCTTGGTGAGGATGTTTGCCACTTGTTCCCCTATAGGAGTGTAGCTCAACTGTACAGCTCCACATTGCACACAATCTCTGACAAAGTGACTCCGGATATCAATATGCTTTGACCTATCATGAAACAATGGATTCTCAGAGAGTTTGATGCAAGTCTGATTATCACACATGATCCTGGTCGCCTCCATATTTCTTCTGAATAGGTTTACCAACAATTTTCTAAGCCATATGGCCTCACAGAAAGCTGTGCTTGCTACCATATATCTGCCTCAGACGAGCTCAGAGCTACAGATTTCTGTTTCCTATTGTGCTAAGAGTTTATTCTTGATCCAATATTGAAACATTACGCAGAGGTACTTTTCCGATCCACTGAACTTCCTGCCCAATATGCATCAGTAAATCCACTCAACCTAATATCCTTCCCCTTTTTGTACAAGAACCCATAATCAATTGTTCCCTGTAAATACCTGAGAACGTGCTTGGCTGCTGCCCAGTGAGCCCTCTTTGGTTCCACCATGAACTAACTAAGGGTGTTGACAGCGTAGCAAATATCTAGCTAGTATTGACTAGATACATCAGGGACCCTATGAGCTGTCGGTATAGGGTGGGATCGACATCCTTGTCTTCTGATGCATCAATTTTCTTCCAGTTGGTGATCATTGGCGTAGGTGCTAGGTCTACAGTCTGCCATCCTGAAACTTTTCAGAATTTTTGTAGCATACCTTACTTGCCCAAGGAAGATTTCTCCTTTCTGCTGCCAAACTTCCAACCTTAGAAAGTAGTGCATTCGTCTCATATCCTTATCGAACTCTATGGATAGATTCTTCTTGCAGTCTTCAATGAGTCTGGATGATCCTGTCAGGAAGAGATCATCCAAATATAATACTAAGATAAGTGGCTCACTCTCTATGACCAGATAGTAGAGATTTGGATCCATGTCACTTTTGACAAACCCCATCTTCTGCAAGTAGCTATCTATTCGACCATACCATGCTCTTGGTGCCTGCTTCAGCCCATACAAGGTTTTCTTCAGTTTGCATACATGAGACTTCTTCTCATGAGTTTCAAAGCCATTTGTTACCCCGTTTAAAAATGTCATCTTGACATCCATCTGATGGATCTCCCATCCCATTTGGGCTGCAAGAGATATCACGGTCCTAATAGATGTATACCTGGCTATGGGGGCGCAGGTTTCCTCATAGTCAATCCCTAATTAAGAGGGAGCGTTGAAAAGTGTAACTAGGTTCGGGCTTCATAATGATATATGTAATTGCAATTTTATGTAATTGATGTAAAGAAGAAAAATATAACTATTTTGTAATGCTTGAGTCATGGGTTTCATGCTCAAGGAATTTATATTTTTAGTAGAAGCTCTCATTGAGAGCCATTAGGTTTTGTCATAAAGTCATAAAGTCTAGGAAGTCAACGTCATGCATTAAAGACATGTTACATAGTGTAAAAAGTAATTTTGAATGTATCTATAACCCTCCAAGACCATTTTACAAGCTATTCCTCATGTCGGCCTAAGGATGTTTCTAGAATGACATGTCGGCCTAGGCTCTAGTTCAAGTCGGCTTATTATGAATGCACAAACCACTATAAATAGGGCAGCGTTACCTCATTTGAGAGAGAAAATTTTGGTCAAGTAATCCAAAGCAAGAAAATGTGCGAAAAAATCAAGGAAGGTAGCCTCAAAGCTAGCGAAAAGAAGGAAGGGAAGAGCGAAGTTGTTTGGGTCGGTTTTAGGGCTGATATCCGTTACACGTGCGAAGAAGAAAGGCATCATTTACTGCAAGAAGGACCGAGATACCACAATCATATTACGAGGGCAGTTTTGGGAGAAAAACAAAGTGATTTTCAAGTCGAGTTGAAGGAGAGAAGGTCTCCATCTAGAGTGAAGGGAATCAAGGTGTTTCTTTCTCATATACCTCAACCAGGGTTTCTGAATTTGGGCCAAAGAGTTGTAGATCTATTCCAAGGGTCAGAAATCGTGAAGGGTAGTCAAGAAGGAGGAAGAACGAAGAAGTTTGAGTATTAGAAGGATCTCATCAAGGAAGCCTTGTGACTTGGTCTTGGAGAGGAAAATAGGTCAAGGGTCTTGGTCTTGGTTCTCGTCAATTGAAGTTTCTATAAGAAGCAAAAGTTTTTGGATTTTCCTCTCAAGTTGGAGAGGTTTTGGCCCTGGTTGATTACCTATATTCTGTGTCTCTTTTCTCTATATTTTTTATCCATTGGTAGTTGTTTGATGAAGAACACTATAATAATCTAAGAGAAGATCCTAATCTAAAAAAGTAAAAAACATTCACAATCAGTTATCATTTAATATAGAAAGCACCTAATTTTGATGCCCTAGATTTCTCAACATGAACCAAGTGCATCATCCTTATCGAAAAGGTAGAATATGAGCAATCAATGAGCACCACTGGGGATCCATGAAGTAATATTTTTCTATGGTGGAGACCCATGGCTCTCAACGCTCACCCTACAAGTGGTAATGTGGCCCTCTAGAGGGCTAGGATTTCATATAGGGAGACCAAGCCCCAAATGGGGATCCACCTGCAATACTGCATAAAATCCAATGTGTCCCCTTGCCCTCCAATACAACAAATCATTAGAATAATCAAGTAAAAGAGCTTACAAGTCATGGAATCAATGGGGCACTTCATGGTAGCATGCCCTTCCATAGTGGGCTTTGATATGTACAAGTGTCTCCAAGCTCAATAGGGGTTAGCCAAGGACCTTATTAAGTGGTTTCAACCTCTAAAGGGGGTGACATGTCTATGGTACATCTCCTTCAAGTCATAGGTGGTAAATTATATAATAATGGAATGGGGTGGGGATCAAGGGAATCATCTAGACCACATGTCAAGGTGCAAGGGTAGATATAATAAGGGAAGCCCACACCTGAGTATATGAGTGTAGGAAGAAGCAAATTGCGGTACATGAGTTACTCTAACCTTTGTTTTTCCATCTTTCTTCATATGCTTTTTGTTTTTTATTGATTTTTCTTCACAACCCTTCGGGGCTCCAGGGGATGAGAGCATGATGTGTAATATGTAGCGGTGAATACCCCTTTAAGGTGGGGCGATTCATTGCCCACCAAGGGTTGGGACAATCATGGATTCCTTAATGATAGTGGGGGCTCATATAAGGCCCATAGGAACCAGGGTGATGGCCATGGATAAGGGGTAAAGCTCATGTTTGGCTTTTGTCTATGTGCTAAATTTGTATGTTTTGACCATATTTTGCATTTTGTGGTACATTTCCTATTGAGAGTGGCCAAATTATGCTTTTTCTTTTCTTTTTAGCTGCATCGTTTCAGGCTCGACCCAAAGTGTGGACAAGGGGAAGGAGAGGCTAACCCTATGTGGACCTAGTGGACACATGTGGACCCGGATGGAAAAATAGATGAATGGGGCTAAAATGAGTGGAATGGGAGTTATGTAGATGGTATCGGGAAGTGGAACTTGTTGTGCTTTGCAAACAACCCCCCATTTCATATTATTTTTATTCATAAAAACATTAAAATATGAAATGGGTCCCTTTAAAAATAAAATTGATATCAAAACTTTTACTTTATAAAAGTGCGATAATCAAAAGAGCGCTTTATGAATAACCCTTTAAAGCAATATCTATTTAAAAAAGGAAATAAAGCAAATATTTGGTTATTGCGATAAAGCGATCGCAAGATTGCATATCGCAATGATATGAAGGATGCAACAAATGGCTTAAAGACTTTCCGTCGATGCGATATAGTGTTCGGCGATTGGCGATCAGCGATACCCAAATGCACCACTAAAGCACCCCATATCAAAGCCCCGATGCGATAAGCTATCGGCGATCGGCAATCAGCACATCCCTTTTATTTTAAAATCATTGTGCATATGCCTTTCGCCGATGCGATATCGCAATTGGCGATCGGCGGGTCCCCTTGTTTCATACTTAATGCGCATATGCCTTTCGCTGATGCGATATCGCAATCGGCGATCGGCGATACTCAAGGCATTGCTAAAGCCAGTGATGTTATACCCCCTCGATGCGATGCGATAAGGCACGGTTTTCGATAGAACGCCGTTAAAGTGATTGGAAAGCCCGTTTTAATGTTATTTAAGGCATAATCACTCCCGCTCGGCCGCCAATACGTCCATTGCATGCTTAAAGAGATCTTTCGACCAAATATTGATATGATGGGCATTTATAAGGTGGCAGCCTCTATACGGTCACTTAATAGATTCATGTCTTAAGATCTGCCCATAGATCGTCTCCGCACCTGTTCTAAAAAGCAAAATATATCACTGCTGTCTATTCATTTGCTATCAATTGTGAGTTTTTATTGCTATCTCTGTGTTACGCCAAATTGCCTCTCTGTGCAGAATACAGTCTTACACAAGAATTCGGGCATGATGGGTAAGAAGTCAAAGAAAGTTGCAAGTGTTTCCAATCCACCAGCTGCAGGACAAGCCGTAGTAAACAGCAAAAAGGGCCTAATATCCGACACCACATGTGTAAGCCTCGCCAGAGTAACTTGGCAAGGAACTTATGACTTGATTGAGGCCGAGAAACCAACGCAGACGGTAGAAGAAGCTACCGCAGATTCATTGAAGAAGTCGGAATGCACTCTCAAGGATTTGGCCGATTCTTTCCTCCATAGGATAGCAGCAAGGAAACAAATTCTCCCATATACAGATGTTGTGCGATGGGCGATTGAAGAAATCCCCATCACAGACAGAACTTTCAGCACAAGGGATGGAAGGATTTTTGGGTCATTTAAGCCAGAAGATCTGAGGCAAATGTATCATTTGCCTAAGCTGGAGAAGATATACAATAGCGCCTTTTTGGAGAAGTTCGCAAGTGGGAATGAGATTGAGTCTGAACCTATCAAAGACTGGAGGCAAAATCCAAATAAACACAAGCACGAATCCTCCGGTAAGTACTCGGTCAACTCTTTATGTTCTCCTTATTGCTACGCTGGTATAATGATGTGTAGGTTGTGGGGTTTACATGACTCTGCCATTTTTACCATTGAGATGGTTCCTCTCATGGAGGCGGCAGTGAACAGCACGATTATGGATTGGGCTACTATCGTTTCGGATAAGCTAGCAGTAGCTGTTAGTGACTTTAGGAATAAAACTAGAGTCACCGAGAGGAAAATTCCCCCGTTCTACTATAGTGCATGTATCCTAGATACCTTGTGTTTTAATTCCAAATTCCCTATTCTTGGTTGGAGGTGGACCGCACAGGACCCCTCGCCCATTCATATTTACCATCGCAAGATGTGGAAGTCATCCTATAAAAACCACTTGTATCAGATTTGTAATGGTTTCATGGTTCCTGTTTATTATTCAATTTTTGATAAGCCCTATTCCAAGGATCTCCTACCTAGCCTCTTTTGACTTGCCAGCAGTGGCTAGTTGGTTTGGTGAAGAGTATTTTACTTATATTAGAGTCTTTGGCAGCCAAGCCAATCCTCATGTCCTCCCCTTATATGTCCCTGATAAATTGCTAGCAAGGGAAATTGCATAACAGATTACAGCTGAGAGTACTACACAGACTCTCAAAAAGGAGAAGAAAAGGGGCTGGCCTACTTTTCCTTTTAGATGTGGTGTCTTCACCCTACATGATCTTAAACATGCTGAAAAAGTGGCCACAAAGATTCAAGCTCTAAATCTGGCTACAATCTCGAATAGAGCATTCGACCCAAAGCGAACTGCATATGCCGCTTTGGAGCATGCTAAATTAGCAACATTTAATCATAAAGAAGATATGTTTGATGATGTTTTCTCCTCAGCTGAATCGATAGGTCAAGCCAAAGAACTCGCCAAGATGCGATACAACGATGAAGGGTTAATTGAGTTTAATAAACTCAGAGAGCAGAGGTTGCAAACTTTGCCTCTAGATTTATTAACTTCAACCCAAGCAGCATCATCAAGCGAACCTAGCCAGCAACAGACAAAGAAATCTCCTGCTACAACGAAAGTAAGTAATAACGAGCAGGAGGAACAACAAAAGAAAGACCAAGAGGAGAAACTAAGGAAAGAACAGGAAGAGCGCTTAAGGAAAGAACAGGAAGAGCGCTCAAAGAAAGAGGAGGAGGATAAACAGCGCAAAGAGCAGGAGGATAACCAGCAAAGAGAGCTGGCGGAGATGCGGCAAAGGGAACAAGAGCAACAAGAAAAGGAAAAACAAGAACAATTGTTGAAGGAGTCTCAGTCTAAATAGACCACCACCGATATTAACATGGGTGCTATCACAAACCCTAAATTACAAAAGGAATGGCAGCAGTTCAGCACCATTATCAGTGGAGGAAAAGACTCACAAAGTACCGATACTCCTAAAACCAGCAATGTGCAGGATGATACCTCATCTCAGGTTCTGAGTGGAACCAGCGGCCCACCTAAAACTAAGGATATTGAAGTAATTCCGAAAGGTCCTAGCGACCAAATCACTCTACAAGTAGAAGATATTCCTCCATTGGATGTCTTCTACAGCCCAAGACACAGAGCAGTGGTGAAACGATCGAGGAAGAGACGAAGGCTTGATCAACCTTCTATCTTTCCAGAACAAACGATCACGGGAAATGTAGTGTGGAAGGAGAAACTGGATCCCTCCGATGATCTGACTAAATTGTCACAATACGTTGGAGCTTATTTAGCTGCAACCATCGATAAAGCATCGGAGGTAAGTCTTTTATTAAATACTAAAGACCAAGAAATCTCCACGTTACAAATAGAATTAGTTGAGATAAAACAGAGGGTAATACAAGCCGAGGAACAGTTAGCAGCACAACAACAGAGGACAGCGCATGCAGACGAACAGTTAGTGGAGCAACAGCAAATAAATAACCAATTGGCTCAGCAATTGGAAGAAGAAAAATAGAGGATTAATCAGGCAGCGATCCAGAAACAAAATGAATTAACCGAGGCTTTGGAGCAATTAAAAGCGGTGAATGAGCAATTGGTAAAAACCAAGGATGAGCATATCACTCAAATAACAGCGCAGCTAGAGAATATCAAAGGAGATTCGCAAATAACAGAATTCAGGAAAGAGGCGATGTTGATCAACAATGCGCTGATATCGCAAATTAAACTCTTGTCCCAACAACTCTCTCAAGCGGAGCCACTCTGTGAATTAACTACAGCCATAAATGAGCAGGTAGAGAAAGCAAGGGATGACTTGAATCAAGCCGATGAAGCTATTACCACATACCTTGAATGGCAAGATTCGAAGTCGGGAAAAGCCTCCAATTTGCCAAGGATACTCGAGGTTCATAAAGATATACTGTTCACGGAATGGCACACACAAGTGTTAAAGGCAGAGAGAGCAGCTTCAAGGTGTAGATTGACTTCTAACAATTTAGTTGATCTAGATAACAATACTCTCTACATAGCAAACATGATTTCCCAGTGTACACCTGGAAAGGTTACTACAGCAAATGTATTGGAGCAAACATGTTATCCAGAGTTAGAAGGCAGAGAAAGATTAATCGCCGAAGTAAATAGTTTAAACATGGAAACATATTGGCACTTCCTAGTCAAGCCTCATGAACAAAGAGCCGCCCTCAAATGCTTAACAGATGCCATCCAGTGTATGATTCCTGACATCCAAGACGCCACCTACGCTGCCCAGCTCAGTTCGCGGCTCAACAAACCTCCTAAAATTGAGCCAATGCTTGCCATTAATCAGCTCAGGTTCAAAGGAAAGCAGCCGACTGAATGAATCATCCTCCAGCTCCTCAGATCACCAGCAGAAATAGCAACAAAAAGTTATTGATATCAGCTTAGTTAGCAATTCTGTTTTATAGATATTTAGATTAGTATAGTATTTATAGACCCTTTCATGTTTTTAGAAAGGGTCGTAAAATTTTGTAATAGACTTAATAGACTGAAGTTTGCACTATTGTGCTTCAGCCTTTATTCTTTTATGAAACTCGACCAGTCGTTCTTGCTTTAATGCAGAAATTTATTTATACAATTGTGCACTATTGTCGTTGATTGAGGAATGCCTATGTGTTAAGGGAAGAACCACACATAGCGATTGATATCTGGGAGTGGCATACAGCTCAAATGGTATTTCTATCTTTGTCTGAAGTCATTCTGTGTATGTGAATTGTTATGTAATTATTCTTGCTATCATTGATTGTATGCATGTGCTATAACAGCAAATCCTATTCATTCCACTATTGGATGTTTATATGATGTGCCTTTACTTTTAAATCATGCATATGTTGATGATATAAATGTATAAAGTGTAGTAATTTCGCTTCAATCGCTGCGCTTAACTATTTAAGCATAGCAATCTTAAATGATTCAATATCTATGTCTTAAAGTTACAATCATCTATATGTTTATATTTTAGATATAGAGCATCAAAAGCTACGTTTTAGAGCTCAATAGATTCCCGGGATAGTTTTATTTATTTATATTTTTGTCAATAGTATCAGTCTTTCGCCTATCACTAGTGTTATTTATAAAGCATTCACTCATCCCATTTTATCTATTTCTGGGAAACTGGTCCCATTACCCCCAGTCGGAGCCACTATCCCAAACGGAAAAGGAGTTGTACTAAGGTCTGAACCGGGTGGTTTCCCCAATGTTGTTGTAGCGATTTTCGAGGCATCAACATTTTTGGCGCTAGAAGGAGGGCCCTGACTGTGAATGGAAAGCAAACCCAAATCTGCAAGCCATTCTAAGAGTAATTCTCCCTCCAAATCTCCTAGTTATTCTTGATCGCATGCTGGTTCTCCAACGCGCAATCAAGAAGAACAGGAATCAACTACCACTGCTCACACCCATCATACTTCAGAGCAATTGAGTCTTGAATCCCCTAAAGTCCAGTCTCTTATCCATAAACTTCAGACCTTCTCGATTTCACCACAAAAATCTGAGGTATCACAAAGCAGTGCGACTTCGCAGTTCAATATATCTCATCCACTTACCAGACTCCAAAGTCGAAAGCTTGGTATCGAACCTATAGAGTTCCCTTTACCCGAAAGGAAAAGGGCCAAGAAAAACACCAAAGGATCTGATAGTGAAGAACTTTCTTCCACATCGTTTGTTTCATCTCCTCATCTGCAAAGTCAACCACCCACTCCTCCATTACATATTGTTTTCCACCAGGGAACAGAAGCCTCAACATCTCAATTTGCTCACCCTTCAGTATCATCTATTTCCCATACATCTGGAATCCCAATAGTAGTATCAACCACTGGTACTATTACAATGGTAGATCCATGGACCAGACCTGGTGCGGTCAGTATGCCTGTGCCATTGCATCCTTTACCAGATGCTCCTGAAAAGTGGCTCCCTAAATTTAACCCAGATGATGGAACTCAGGCCGAAGAACACATTAATAATTTCATGCTGTCGGTCAACTTGAAAGGGGTAACGCAAGAAGATGTTGTTGTCAGACTTTTCCCTTATACTTTGCAAGGATCAGCAGGATCCTGGTATTTCGCCCTACCCTCTGGTTCTATTACCAGTTGGGATACATGCCAAGAGCAGTTTCTTACTAAGTATGGAGATGATTGGTCCTTAGCAACTTTAATAAACGATCTCTCCAACCTGAGAATAGAACATAGGGAACCCATAAAGGAATTTAGTGCTCGCTTCAATAAACTTCTTAACAAAATCCCTACAGCTTCCAAACCAAGTGAACAAATACGAAGCGAATGGTATATCACTGCCCTACCTGCCAATATAGCCATTTTCGTAGATCAGGCTGGGAAACCTACCTTAGCAGAAAACATGAAAGAAGCACTTGATGTG